>JAWQFJ010023128.1:12500-15864 GCA_034096865.1 Theodoxus fluviatilis | reverse complement strand
AATAGCGCAGACAGAGCACGTTCCATCTCTTTGACTTTTTTCGCTGGCACTGGAGTCATGTGCTAGGGATTACCTCGGGTCACTTGTGTGATTTAAGGAGTTGCCGTTCCTTCGCTGGAGCTTGAGGGAAGTACTGCGCGTGCCGCTGGTTTGGCGTCTGTTGGCGCTTGTTGTGTTTACGTTTGAATTGTTCGCCTGGTAAATTTGAGCGCTCGCCCCGCTGTTCTGTTGAGTTGGCGTGTCGTTGCTTTATCAGGCTAGGTCGGCTTGCTCGCGTGTTCGCTACTTTGCTTGCCGTCGCGTTCGTTTTGTGTAGTGGTGGGTGTTCGCTCTTTCGGCGTCGGTGTTTTCTCTACGAAAACACCGGGCGCCTGTCATGGCGGATATTCCCCACGTGGGTCGTGAGCGAGACAATGGAGTCGACACTGCTGGGGCAGCAAGGTCAGGGGCGGGGGGGGTTATTACGAACGCGTGCTCCTACTCGTCTTTCTGCCTCGTCGTCCATGCGTAGGTCGGCTTCGTGTTTGTTCGCCTGGTAAATTGAGTGCTCGCCCCGCTGTTCTAAACTGTTGAGTTGGCGTGTCGTTGTTTATCAGGCTTGCGTCGACTGGCTTAGTGTTTGTTGCTTTGCTGGTCAGCGCGTTTGCTTTGTGGCTGTGTGTCCGACCTGTCTCGGCGTCGGTGTTTACACCGAGTGCCTGCATGGCGGAACTTCCCCACGCGGTTCGTGTGCGGGACAATGGAGTCGACACGACGTGGGTAGCGAGGTCAGGGGCTGAGGCAGTGAGGGGAGTACACGCTCACTACGACCGCGTGCTCTCTACTCGTTTTCTGCTCCGTCGTCTACACGTCGGTATGCTTTGTGTGCGGCCGCGTCTTTGCCTGTGCGGCGGACGTTCTAGTTCGCACACTGCTGTTGCGGTTTCCGTCATTGTTCGCTTTTAGCTTATGACGTCAGTGGCGTTGCTACCGGATTCGTTATTGGCGCCCTGTACAACGCTGTTTCGTGTGCGAGGAATGGCGTTTTCTCTGTGGTGACAGCGAATTTGGGAATGGAGGTGTTCTCGAGTCTGACGAACGCATGCTCTGCTCGCACTCCTGCTTCGTTCCACGCATCGGTAGGGTGATTAACTGCGTGCCGCTGGGTGTCAGTGTGAACGCTTGTGTGTGCGTTTGGGTATTGGGCGCTTGCACGTTGGGGGGAGGAAGGAATTCTCGCTCATTATGAGTAGTGTTTCTGCTTTCATTTCTTCTCTTGCGTTCACGTGTCGGTGTTTGGCGTGCTTCCGCGGCGTTTCCTGTTTTGCATAGGTGGCGCTGCGGAGTTTGGTCTTCGCACGTTTTTGTTGTTAATGCCCACCACGCGGTCTGCTTAGACGGTAGACTCTGTGCCTGGGTCTGCAGTTGCGCTCTCTGCTGGTGTGGTAGGGGTGGGGTGGGGTTTCTAGCCCGCCCCCTCCCCTGTCCCGAGCATTTGGGAGAGGCGTTTGCTGTCTTCTCCTCTTCTGTTTCTTGCGGCGGGTCAGACCGCGGTTGTGTTTTGCTTTCAGCCCTTCGCACCACGTGTCCGGGATGTCGGGCCTGCTGGGCAGGTGGACTGCCTTGCCCAGTGTTCCGGTTCAGCTCTGCACACCACGTGTCGGCTGGTCGGATCATCCTGGTCAGGCTGGGATCTGCCTTGCCCGGATTTGTGTTTCCTGTCCTCTGCTCCTGGACTGGTGTGCGTGCCATTCGGCTCGGCTGGAACGTTTCGTCAGCTGTGCCCTGTTCCCGCGCCCTCGGATGGTGCTGCACTGCGGCACTCTGACGACAGGCGTTCCCGCTCTCCCCACAGGTCGAGCTCAAGCGGGTACGTATTGGGGCCACGGCGGAGCGTTGATCCCGGCCATTCAGCTGACACTGTTTGGTCCGGTGAGCATGCCGCCCCCCGCCTCGGGCGGTCCCCTGTGCCCCGCCCTTGTGATTCCGAAAGGATGAACGGGGCGGCGCGGCACCCCCACCATGCTCCCGCGAGGTCGAGCTCTACGGTGGGGCCACGGCGGAGCGTTGATCCCGGCCATTCAGCTGACACTGTTTGGTCTGGTGAGCATGCCGCCCCCTGCCTCGGGCGGTCCCCTGTGCCCCGCCCTTGTGATTCCGAAAGGATGAATGGGGCGGCGCGGCACCCCCACCATGCTCCCGCGAGGTCGAGCTCTACGGTGGGGCCACGGCGGAGCGTTGATCCCGGCCATTCAGCTGACACTGTTTGGTCCGGTGAGCATGCCGCCCCCCGCCTCGGGCGGTCCCCTGTGCCCCGCCCTTGTGATTCCGAAAGGATGAACGGGGCGGCGCGGCACCCCCACCATGATCCCGCGAGGTCGAGCTACGGTGGGGCCACGGCGGAGCGTTGATCCCGGCCATTCAGCTGACACTGTCTGGTCCGGTGAGCATGCCGCCCCCCCCCCCCCCCGCCTCGTGCGGTCTCCTGTGCCCCGCCCCTGTGCTTCCGAAAGGTCAAACTGGGCAGTGCGGCGCGACCCCACCACGCTCCAGCGAGGTCGAGCTCTACGGTGGGCCACGGCGGAGCTTTGATCCCGGCCATTCAGCTGACACGGTTTGGTCCGGTGAGCATGCCGCCCCCCCCGCCTCGGGCGGTCCCCTGTGCCCCGCCCCTGTGATTCCGAAAGGATGAACGGGGCGGTGTGGCTTCCCCACCACGCTCACGCGAGGTTGAGCCCTACGGTGGGGCCACGGCAGAGTGTTCATCCCGGCCTTTCAGCTGACACTGTCTGGTCCGGTGAGCATGCCGCCCCCCGCCTCGTGCGCTCTCCTGTGCCCTGCCCCTGTGCTTCCGAAAGGTCGACCGGGGCAGTGCGGCACCCCTACCCGCTCCCGCGAGGTCGCGCTCTGCGGTGGGGCCTCGGCAGTGTGTTGTTTCCGGCCATTCAGCTGACACTGTCTGGTCCGGTGTTCATGCCGCCCTCATTCCCGTGCGGTCTTCTGTGCCTGCCCCTGCGCTCCCGGCAGGTCGAGCAGGGCAGAGAGGCATTCCCACCATGCTCCCGCGGGGTCGAGCTCTGAGGGGGGGCTGCGGCGGAGCGTTGCTTCCGGACATTCAGCAGACGCTGTTTTGTCCGGTCAGCACGCCGCCCCCCCCCCTTCCTGTGCATGCCCATGTGCCCCACCCCCCATGCTTCCGAAAGGTTGACGGGGGCGGGGAGGCAGGCATGCGGCTGTTTTCTTCTCTGACTCCAGGGTCATCGACTGTGTTTCTCCCGGCAGGGAGGCGAGTCTAGGACGACCAGATCAGAGCCCAGCGAGTTGGCACGCTCGGTCCTCGGACTGTGGCGCCACTGCGGCTGCGGAAGAGAGGTGGGACGTTGGG
>JAWQFJ010023128.1:0-7500 GCA_034096865.1 Theodoxus fluviatilis | reverse complement strand
TAAATAGAAGCGCAAAACTTAAGTCTAGCCTATATAGATACACACAAATTACACTTAGAAATAAAGTAACACAAAACCTAACGTTGCGCTGATAAGCTATAACACACCATATCAAACCTGCGCAAAGCACGAAATATAAATGACAATACAATCAAACAAGAGAAGGCGATAAATTACCGGGATAACACGCATCAGGCTCAATCGAAAGAGGTGTAGTGGGGTATTGGTATTGGTGTGATGAGTACGCGTGATCGACCCGGTAACTAGTGGCTAGCGTCTGTGGAGATGAGACTTTCCAAAACTTGTGGTTAAGGAGACGTGTGCATAATTTGTTATTTTCTACGTAAGTTTTGTTTATAAATAAATACACTTAAATTTTTTACGCTGTAAAGTATTACAAATGTAAGTATTCATTTCTTCTAAAAACAGATACTTGTTTTATTCATCTGCGCGTTCTTTTTAATGTTACATTTTGGTTCAAGGGAGATAACCAGGTTGATGCACACATTCGAGCACCAGGCCGCTGTGTCCCCACAAGAAGTTCTCACCGCCACGCGGACGTAAGAGTCTACCGGAATGATCGTTTTGTCATTTAAAAAATCTGAAGTTTGTTTTCGTTAATGTGCGCTGTTAATTCTCAACCAGTATATTTACTACCAAATTTAACACAGTTTTTTCATTCTTTTGTGAAAGCAGAAGTTCAATTGTTTTTACAAGCAACCAGACTATTTCCAGCTGTCTTTTTTATTTAAAAAATTCACGGTACTTATTTTCAGAAAAAGCAAATAAAGCAGTTTTATAACTACTCACTAGACGCTTCATAGCGGAAGTACTAACATTCTCAGGAAAATACACATTTTGAAATCTTACTCATGATATTAAAAAAGTTACACAGCCAATGTCTAGTTGAAACACACACTAATAAACACACACACACACACACACACACACACACACATGCACGCACGCACACACACACACACACACACACACACACACAAAACCTCACAGTTTCTGTTAATGTTCAATTAAAGGTGGAGCCATGAAACCCAAAGCTCAGGAAGCCAAAGGCATGGGGATGCCTTTTCTCAAGACGAGGAACCTGCATGCATCCATCTTGGCCAAATGCCTTGATGAGTGCAAGCGCTGGGTTGAGGCTGGTGGTGACGTCAACAATCGCTGCTCTCACGACACTGCCCTAAACCTTGCAATCAAGGCAAAATGTCAGGACATCTCCCTCTACTTGCTGAGCCTCCCTGAACTGAATCCCAATGCCACGGACACAGATGGTGAGACAGCCCTGACTCTAGCAGCAACCTTTGGGAATACTGAAGTAGCAGAATGCTTGCTCCATCTTGGTGCCTCTGTCAACACTCCCAATGGTAAGGGTTACTTGCCCCTGCATTGTGCTGCCGTGGGCAACCAGCCCAAGATGGCCTCCCTGCTCATTGACCATGGTGCTGATGTCAATGAACCAGACAAGGCAGGAAGGAATCCTTTGCTAAGTGCTGCTGCCCAGGTAAATGAGGAAGTAGCTGAAGTTCTTTTGAGTCACGGCTGTGACTTGGAGGGTAAAGGACCTGACTCAGAGACTGCCATGGGTTTGCTGTCTTCAAAAATGCTGATCAGCCACTCTGCAGATCAGAAGAGACTGAAGATGATGTCTGCCCTCATAGACCATGGTT
Organism: Theodoxus fluviatilis; assembly: GCA_034096865.1. Classification (NCBI taxonomy): domain Eukaryota; kingdom Metazoa; phylum Mollusca; class Gastropoda; order Cycloneritida; family Neritidae; genus Theodoxus; species Theodoxus fluviatilis. The sequence continues at coordinate 5,815 of JAWQFJ010023128.1, read as the reverse complement.
GCGAGCTTGACTGTGTAAATGGTGAAAATGGTTGCACTGGCACATACCTCCACCAGGCCACAAAGTTTCCACAGGTATGAAGCAATGCGAGTTGCTGTAGAATTGCAAGACCATGTTTGTGCTTACATTGCCGTGCTTGGAAGACCTCTTATGTGCTTTTTTTAAAAGACGTAATCTGTAATATGTTCAGTTGTATTAAACTTTTTTCTGTAAATTCACCCCCACCCCCACCCCACCCCACCCTTGTTTGTCCTTCACATGGCTCGGCATCATCATCCCATAGCATGAGTAACATCTTTTCACTCCTCTGTTTTACCTTTGGCACTCCATTTACTCAATACAAAATGTCTCCAGTCAAAATAATAATCCTAATATTCTCATTGTTTGAGCAAACTCAGCAAAGTACTTTGTGGAGTTTACTCTTTTTGTTGTTGTTGTTTCTTAGAAGAGTGGAATGATGGTGGGGTTCATTTTTAAGACAATGACATAGGTTTTTTTTCAATTAATTTATTTTTAAGAATTTGAAAAGCTTGATGCCATAGGATTTTATTGAGTGGGACAAAGGCGATCATAAAAAAGAGATGAAAAAAGTTGGTCATGGCTGTTAACTAACAGTTCTATGTGTTCAAAGACTGGTTTGTTTCCTGTCTGGTCAACCTTAATGTGCGATCATTTTGAAATGATGCACCTCCAATGTCCAGCCAAAGAAAATTTGTTTGTGACTCTCATAGCTTGCACACTTCAAAGCATCTCGGTATGATCTACCACTCTGCCATTCTCTCATCCAGCCTGGAGCTGCGTGTCTACTGTTGTCCAGTGGTTGCAGAGTGGACATCCCAGACAGTCATGGATTCACTCCCCTGCACAGAGTGGTGCACACCAACAACAAGGAGATGGCCCAGTACCTCCTGCTGTACGGCAGTGATGCCAACCTCCCTTCCTCTCTCCTGGCAGTTCCAGGCCAGAACCCAAGGGGCCTCCCTCTGCTCAGCATCTTCTTCAGTCAGGACAGTGCATACCCAGTGGAGGAGCTGCTTCCCCCTCTTACTCTTGCAACAAATGTAAATGGCACTGCAGGGATAGAGGTTCTGCACATCATTGAGAACTGCCCTGCAGTGAAAGGGGGCAGGAAAGAGCTCCTTCTGCACTGCGTCAGCCAAGTGAGAGAAAAAGAACTTCTGCACTCATGTGTACGAGCGGTGCGGGGTCTACTTCAGCAGGGTGGGCCTCCTCTGATGAACATGCTGGACAAGATCAGTGCCCTTCCACTGCCAAACTTTGTGAGGAAGCAGTTGGCTCTTGGCATGGAGCACTGGCGGAGGAACCCCTGGAATGCTTGCAGGCTGCACATGGCTGTGCAGGAAGGGAATGTCAAGGAGATCTTTAGGGTCCTGGACACTGGGATTGACCCCAACGTCAACCTGAGCTGCTGCACTCCGATGATGACAGCCATATGGAAGCACCACCAGGACCAGTCTCCCAGTCAGGCCAGCCAGCGACGAGTGTTGGCAGTTCTCCAGTGCCTGCTGGATGGAGGAGGGAGTGTCAATGCTGCCTCTGTCAATGGCTACATGCCTCTCCATACAGCGGCAGCCACTGGCCAGACCAAGATCGTCTCCTGGCTTCTTCGCCATGGCTGTGACGTCACTGCCAAGACCTGTGATGGACACTCTGCCATAGACCTGGCCCTGCGCCATGGCTACCTGGACACAGTGGCACTGCTGCAGTCATGGAGTTCCTGCACAGTAGAGCGGTAGATTGCCTTTAGTGACCTCGGCAAACAAAACTTGAAACGCCACTGTCAAAAGGTCAAAAGACAGATCCCACCGCAGACCTCCACACAGTCCATCTGACAAACCCAAACTCATTCTGAACTACCACCCACACAATCTGCCCATCAGACGCATTCTCTCTCCAGCTTCCAGCTACAAGAGAGTGAAGAAACTCAGAAAATCTTCGACAGCCCTCCCCTCACTTGCTTCCGCAGAGACCGGAACCTCCACCAAACCCTTATTCGCAGCGACCTGCGCCCCCTCTCCAAACAAGTACCATGGACAGGTACCAAACCCTGCAAGGATTTCCGCTGCAAGATTCGACCTTACACACAGACTACACACAAGACTGAGGGACCCAAGAAAAATTTCGAAATCAGGGTGGGATTCACCTGTGCAGACTGCAGTGTGGTGTATGTAATCACGTGCAACCGCTGCAAGTCGCTGTATGTCGGGGAAACCAGCCAGGCACTCCACGCTCGGTTCAGGGGACACAGAAGTGGCTTTAATAATGCCAGAATAGACAAACCAGTCCCCAACCACCTCCCCAACATCAACCACACCCCCACCGACCTGCGCATCACGGCAGTCCGCCAATTCGAAACTTCGACCCAACGGAAAACTTTTGAACAATGCCTGATTCGCGACCTCACTACCCTGGAACCACTAGGGCTGAACAGGCTGTTCTTGTTCCTATAGTTACAAACACCAAGTACGCTTGTCCAGCCCTCCCAACCCCCTCCTCTCCACACACACACACACACACCCTCGTGCTGGCTCTCTAGCCTACCAGTGAGCTTTCACTCACCTCCACCAGGAATTTCCCCTAGGTTATTACTGATGGGGTTGTCCCTTCCTCTAAACACACACATACACACACACACAAACACACACACACACAAACACACATACGGCAGGTTTCGCGGTATTGCATACTGCAGTTTCCCTCTACACCCAATCATTCATAAAAAATAAAAAGTCAACCAGGGGCCCAAAAACAGTTTGCACAAAGAGTTCAACTTTATTTCTACCTAAAACAGTAAAAAAATGTATATGAACATACTTATTTCCAAAGTTATTGATCTTCAAAGACCCTATATCCTGAAACCACAAAAAATGCTTTTACAACTTCAGTGCATCATAACTGCTACAAAATGTTGTTTGGAAGCAACCAATGACAATCATCTTTAACATACACTATGTACACCTTAAGAAAAGTAATAAACTTGCAATAAAAGTGACAACATTGATCAGAAGGATGGTTGACAGATAAATGATGCTAAATTTAGAATAATTCTGTCTTTACCGTTTCCTGTAGACCTCAGGAGTCATCACTAGATAAAGAAATCATTCTAAAATTGAAAACCAAACATCTATAAATCATATCCACATAACAGATAGATATTTGACTCAATCACAATGACATGGGTGGACTCAAACGAAACCCCCCCCCAAATTCAAAAACGGGGTCAAACTCGCAGTTACTTGCTTCAAGGAAAACAATCCCAAATTTTTTCAATTTCAGTATGTACAACCTAACTTATGGCCATAAAAAAGCAATCAGAAATGCATACATGCAAGCTTTAAGGGGGCACACAGCCTTTGCTACTTCGTAAAAGAAATCATCAAAAATCAAGTTTTGAGTTTAACACAAATGAAGTCTGGAGAGTCTCCACAACACTTTTGCATTGTAAATTTAAAAAACAAACATCTACAACTAATTTACCAAAAGTGTGTGTGCGTGCGTGCGTGCGTGCATGCGTGTGTGAGTGAGAGATCGAGAGAGAGAGAGAGAGAAGAGAGAGAGAAGAGAGAGAGAGAGAGAGAGAGAGGGAGAGAGAGAGACGGAAATCTGTTAGCGTGTGTCGCTGTGTTGATCGTGTGGTGGTTGAACGTTGCTGACATATGTACAGCAAAACTCAAAAAGGCACTAAAAACGGTGAAACGTGTTTCTGCGATGCTCTGTTTTGAGGTAGGGGTAGTGAAATAAGCGTACTCAGCACCTGCGTAGTACTCTTGACCCAACACCCCCTGCGAGAGCATTCCAAACTGCTGAGCAGCGGGTTGAGAGACAACGGCATTCTAAAAATAGCTTGAGCGAGAGGGGTGCTGCAACAGTGGACTAGCCCAATCTGTTCGCGTGTGTCGCTGTTTCGATCGTGTGGTTGTTGATCGTTGCTGACAGATACAGCAAAACTCGACCAAAAGGCACTAAAAACGGTGAAACGTGTTTCTCTCTGCGATGTGTCTCGTTCTCTTTTATTTTCAAACGATCTCGCGTGCGTGTTCGTCACGTACGGTAAAATACTTGGAAATTTTCGAAATAAACTGAAGGCTGCTGATCGTTGCGTCACCAGACAGACGCTGGTCAGAGATCGAAGAAAATGCTTCCTTTTTGCGACTTTTTAATTCTGTTGCTGAAATAACGACTTTCCGATGCAGATTATCCATGAAATAACACCAACAAGCAAAAAGAAAAAAGAAAAAAGGGCATCCGATATGTAAAAATAGGTCCGCTTTGCAGGGAAGGCACGTGGTTTTTTCCTGACAGACAACTTCTGCAGACCGGCGAAAATTTTCCATTGGGGCTTTTAACGTTCTAATTCATTTTTATTTTTCATTTTGTTGATTCAGAGACTTAAATTGTGTATAGCTGGATTGAAAAACACATTTGTTATTAAATTTGGGTGTTGTTTTCGTGTCTGCACTCAAACTTCGAAATGAGGTCATGACACAGAAAGGAAATGCCGTCTGTCAAGATCCACACGATCGCTTTAAAAAAAAAGCTCTCGCAAGCACATGCTCAAACAATTTTTTTTTTCATTTTAAAATTTGTATTTCAATTATTACTCTGATGCGTGCACAACAGAAAAAATAATGAAAATCAACACAGTAAACAAGTAATTTGAACACAAAGTTTACACACATCCAAGAGCTCAGTTATCGTGAAACCTGCCATACACCCTTCCTTCCAGTACCTTTTATTCTTGCCTTCTGCATTCTTCTCTGTCCTAGAACTCTTCTCACCCCACCCTATAACAGGATTTAGTCTTCCCACCCTTATTTTCCCTCAGCCGCTCCCCTGAGTGCCACCCTCCCTCCCTCTCTCTACCACTGCCCAGGTCAGTCTCCCCCCCCACACACACACACACACCCGTCTCATTCCAGTACAGTTTGATGTCCTTGGGGGGTGCAGATGGAGCGGTAGTACCTCTGCTTCGCTTTGGTCCGCATGTCTGCGCTCCTGACCGACATGCAACCCACCTTCCTTCTTCCCCCCAACCACCCCGCCCCTCTTACCTTTATTATGTGATAGCTCCAATTTTGTTTTTCTTACTTATTTTCTTTATGTACTTTGAAGGCGTCAGCCGATGGCCATACTTTTTTCTTTTTTTATGTGATATTTTAAATAAATGTTTGTGAAAGCGATTTTCAACTTTTTTTGTTTGTTGCCAATATTCCTTTTGTAATTGAAAGTTTGTTTCAATTTTAAAGGGGCTTGTAGTCCTTTCATTTTTTTTACTCTCGTGTATCTAATTTATCAAGAACGACCCCAGCAGCATTTTATTTGATCGCCACTGTTCTGCAAAGAGTAATTAGTTGTACATGATGTCAGAGCCACTCAGAGTCCCTCCCATGCTGGGAGCCCTGGCTGTGGAGCTCTTTGGACCTTCCTCAGTGGCTCAGCAAGGGGGCGCCCCAGGCAAGCTGACACTACCTGGGAGCCAGGGGCAGGATTGTATAGTTTTATGTAGACATGTGTGAGTGTGTTGGAAGATTCTCTGTACTTTTCATACATCAGTGTCAGTTTCCACTCTCAACAGACCAAGTACTGGCATGCCTTTATTCAGGTCAGTTGTAAAAAATATATATGAACTGTAATTAAATGCTGTACTACAGTCGAGACCGGATGTAAGAAACTCGTCGGGACCCACATTTTGTCTTTCATACATCCGATCTTTACTAAATCCGGTTAACCGGATGTATGAAAATATTGAGGATCAACTTTCATACATCCGGCCATGCATCTTTTACTTGATAAA
>JAWQFJ010023127.1:22500-24410 GCA_034096865.1 Theodoxus fluviatilis | reverse complement strand
AATGCCCGACCTTTTTTTCAAATGTACCAAAAGATTATAACTTCAAGTTATGGTGATAGTACTCATTGATCTAATCACAATGCAATTTGAATTTTGGAAATCGGTTAATTAGAACCAAAGTTATGGTAATTCGAAGGCCAAAAATATTTAGTAGGATTTGTGAAGACCCCCAGATTTGGGATGGCACCGGTTGAAACAAGGAAATAATACATTTCTTAGTGTCATTCTTACATTTATTGGAGTATATTAATAAAAATTCACACACCCATGGAAAAAATTCAACCAAATCCAATGGCGCCATCAAAAATGACATAACTAAATTACTATTCGCTAATTTGCATAAAATTTGCATAAATTTTACGCTTGTTTCAAATTTCTTGAAAGGACACAAAATAATATGCAGTATCCTGTTATATAACTGGCATTTTATCAATGTACAATAATTCCATCCATGAAAATAAATGAAAAATATGTAAATTGTGATTACACGAATTTGCATAATTAATTAAATGTGTTCTGATTGGTCGAAATGTAAAACAAGCACAAGTTTGCTAAAAATGAAGATTTCTCATAATTTTTTTAATTTTTATGTTGCTCTGTCTCTTACTTTCATTGTCTTTTAGTGCATTGTGATTTGAAGTGAACTGTGCATTATTTTGACAACAGTTGAAGTATAAGATGAGAAATTAACAAAATAAAAACTACACATGATATATACAAACATACAACTTTATTGTGATGGTGTTAATGTAATGAACACACAATTTACATGTATGACATATCACAAAAGCCTATTTCCTGAAATACAGCCAAACAAAGCATCACCTGGAATTTGTGTGTTGGGCGGGTGGTTATACTCTACACTGTCTAGTGTCTACACTCTACAGAACCACAACATCATCAGATGAGACATCAAGATCTGGGCCAGACTGTTGCAAGAAACATTGAAACAAACAATAAATCAAAACACTCAACTAGGCTAACTGACATTAAACACATAAGTCAAACATAATCTTTTACAGTAATTATTCATTTGAAGGGGATGGGGCCTTGGGGGTGTAGAACGAATTACTGTGGGGTTTTTTCATGTTGTGAAGCACTTAAACCCATTCCCCCCGTCGGAACATTCCACATTGGCAAGCTGCGCCATTCAAACTGCAGCGGTCTAAAAATAGATTGAGAGGTTGGGGGGGTTTCAACAATGGACTGGCCCACAAGACGCTTGTCGCTAGCGAAGCGACTGGAATTTTCTGAAGAAACAAAACAAATCCACACAACCAAACCACACAAAAACATATGTAAGCATTGATTCTGTACATCTGAACAATATCTCTTTAAATTTAAGTGAAATTTTGGTTGCGAAGCAGCTGAAGTGACCAGCGGCAATCACATTACAATGTCTGTTCCCGCGGCCGGTAGGCCTATTCGTAAATGATATATAAATCCTTCGGATGGTACCTCAGAAAAATGCACAATCCGTCGTCATGCTTATCGCAAAAATTAAACCAAATATATTATGAAAAAGAGAAATTCTTGAGGAATTCAAATCTATGCGTTATAGAGCGATTTGAACAGATTTACTAAGCAAATAATTGAAAAATATCGGATTCACTGCACACCGCAATATCTTTCGGCTGCCGCTACATGATCTAAATCCTTCGGATGGTACCCCAGAAAAATGCACAATCCGTCGTCATGCTTATCGCAAAAATTAAACCAAATATATTATGAAAAAGAGAAATTCTTGAGGAATTCAAATCTATGCGTTATAGAGCGATTTGAACAGATTTACTAAGCAAATAATTGAAAAATATCGGATTCACTGCACACCGCAATATCTTTCGGCTGCCGCTACATGATCTAAATCCTTCGGATGGTACCCCAGAAAAATGCACAATCCGTCGTCATGC
>JAWQFJ010023127.1:0-17500 GCA_034096865.1 Theodoxus fluviatilis | reverse complement strand
CATCGCCTGGACCTCAACAGACTTGGAGCCTGAAGAGAAGAACAGTCTGTGTACAGTGCCTCCTCATGTTGGCATCGAGGTGAGTGCTTCCCATGTAGCCTTAGTGTGGCAGTCTGTGGCACTCATCCTCTCCATGACAGCAGACCAGTTTGGCTTGGCCACTTGAAGCAGGCCTTGAGAGAGAGAATCAGACAGGCAGGCAGGCAGGCAGGCAGGCAGGCAGGCAGGCAGGCAGGCAGGCAGGCAGGCAGGCAGGCAGGCAGCCAGGCAGGCAGGCAGGCACAGATGGACGGGTGGACAAAGACAAATGGGCAAAGTACGTTTTTGCATACATTAATGTTTAGTCTAATGGCAAAGTAATTTGCATTTGTTACATATTTAATTTGTTCATTGAGGGGAAAGAGACATTCTGTTGTAGAATGTTGTGTTTTCAGCTCATTTCACATGCATTATGCCAGAGAAGAGCACCACAAGCTGCATTTTGGATGAATTTTCTGGGACCAGACACACACATTGTCTTTCTGATTATCTGCGTGTCTACCAAAGATTCCCTCGATGTACAGCTGACTTGGCGGCGCTTTCCTCCTCAGGTTGCCAGGGCCCTGGGGTTGTCCACAGTGGACTACGAGGCGGTGCCGGCTTCCAGGGTTGAGGAGCGAATGAAGGAGGTCTGTTCTCTCCTCACCCCGGCACAGCAGTTCCCTCAGCCATGAAGCACAGCAGTGCACGAGGGTTTTTGAAGATGTGTGATTGTTGGATGTACATGTAAATGATGTGTTAATGAATGTTGGATTGTTGGATGCATGCATTTGCATAGCCAGTGAATACCCAAGTTTGTATTTCAATGGAATGATCCATAAATCTGATGAGTAATGATCGTCCCAAAGATCGCCCCTCTGGCAAGTGTGAAAGGGCTAATGATTGTTGATTCTATTTCAACATCCCCCCCAAATATACTAGCTAATAATCCCTTCATGATTCCTGTCATTGTTATCATCATTATTGACATTACCGTCACCATTGTTGTCATCATTGCCTTCAGCATCATTATCATTATCATCATTGTCATTGTCTCCCATTAAATTAAAAAAAGGTGATTTGCTGGAGAAATTGAAACACGACATGCTATTTGCTCTGACCAGCCGAGGTGGTTTTTGTGATCAATGGCTTTGTATGTCCTACACACTCTTGATATGTATGTTTGTTGTCAACATAGTCAATGTCATCATCATCATCATCGTTGTCATTGTCATCATCATTGACTTACCAATGTTGGGATGTTGGCATTTGCAGATTCGGTCCGGCTACAACTACGAGGGGGAGGTACTGTACTTCTTGGATGAATCGAATGCCGTCATTGGACTCCTGAAGAAGAAGACAGTTTGGTAAGCTTTGCCTGATCTTAGCACTGTCTGTCCCCTGATGACAGACATAGATGGTCTCTGCTGCAAAGCCTTCACCATTGGCAGATGTTATTGTGTACATCTTGGCTCCCCATCAAACAATTTAGCACTTAATCTTAACACTGCCCAGTATATTGTCAGGGATACAACTTTAAGAAAACATTTCAGTCAAGTTTTTTCTGTTCAGTCTTGGCAATTCCAGGAAGCAGGTCTTCCATCTTGTTGGTAACTGTAGTCAGACACTGGGTAAGGGTGTGAGGACTTGCTCACGCGTACTTACAATTCATAATGCGCCAAGTACACGCCAAGTACACGCCAAGTACACGCTAAGTACACGCCAAGCACACGTGTCTTAATCCTGTGTAAAGCGGGGCACTGATTGGTAGTGAGACATTTCTCAATTTGCGCATTTTCTGTTGATCGGTTACCTGTAAATAGGGCCCCCTGTCTCCTCGCATGCTGGGTTAGATACTGACTTATTTCTATATCAGACTGAGACTTATGCTTCTGGAACTGCTTCTCTTGCTAGATGTGAATGTGAAGAACTGTAACGTAAAATTTTTCCATGGCACTGAATTTCTTAACAGCCAATCAGCATAAACACAATTGAGCTATATGATAGTATCATCAAAGATATCTTTAGTATCATATAACTGAGTGATGTGCAGCTATTTTAGGCAACCAATCACCACCCAGCTTCACAGGATTTAGTCGGTCCACCAATTGACATCAGCTGTAGCATTATGCTCAGCACCCAGCTTCACACAGGATTTAGTCATGGTCCACCAATTGACATCAGCTGTAGCATTATGCTCAGCACCCAGCTTCACACAGGATTTAGTCACGGTCCACCGATTGACATCAGCTGTAGCATTATGCTCAGAACTCTTCAAGTCCTCTAACTCTCTCGGCACATTCATGTTTCTTGATCTCATCCATAATGTGTAACTGGCAAGCTGACAACTTTTCTTTCTTTGCTCCAACTGAACATGAACACTTTGCTCCAACTGAACAGGAACACTTTGCTCCAACTGAACAGGAACACTTTGCTCCAACTGAACAGGAACACTTTGCTCCAACTGAACATGTTGCTCCAATGGAACAGGAACACTTTGCTCCAACTGAACAGGAACACTTTGCTCCAACTGAACAGGAACACTTTGCTCCAACTGAACATGTTGCTCCAATGGAACATGAACACTTTGCTCCAACTGAACAGGAACACTTTGCTCCAACTGAACAGGAACACTTTGCTCCAACTGAACAGGAACACTTTGCTCCAACTGAACAGGAACACTTTGCTCCAACTGAACAGGAACACTTTGCTCCAACTGAACATGAACACTTTGCTCCAACTGAACAGGAACATGTTGCTCCAATGGAACATGAACACTTTGCTCCAACTGAACAGGAACACTTTGCTCCAATGGAACAGGAACACTTTGCTCCAACTGAACAGGAACACTTTGCTCCAACTGAACATGAACACTTTGCTCCAACTGAACAGGAACATGTTGCTCCAACTGAACATGTTGCTCCAACGGAACAGGAACACTTTGCTCCAACTGAACATGAACATGTTGCTCCAACTGAACAGGAACACTTTGCTCCAACTGAACATGAACACTTTGCTCCAACTGAACATGAACACTTTGCGACATCACATGCAGCATGTCACCAGAATGTTTTCATTTCTCATGTGCCTATGGTTTGGATGAAATGTTTAATTAGCAGCTATGCAGCCTAGTTCTACTGCAGGCACAGTGTGAATGTCGGCATCCTTGATATATCAGGAAGTTGTGAGGAAATGTTGGCACAACAGAGGGATTTTCAACATGGCTTGCTTGTTTAGTAATATTTTGGAATGCTATATATTTGATTTTGATTATGCTAATTATTACAAAAGAAAGCAGCTGTCAGAATTCATGTAGATATCCTTTTTCTACACATGCGCGCATGCGCGCACACACACACACACACACACACACACACACACACACACACACACACACACACGTACACACACACAAATGCATGCGCACATGCATGCGCGCACACACACACACCACACACACACACACACACACACACACACACAAATGCACATGCATGCACACACACACATATGCATGCATGCACACATGCATGCACAGTCACCCACACACACACACAAAACCACACACACACACACACGCAAATGGAAATCCAGCGACAGGGGGAATAACTCCTGCTGGTCTGTTTGACTATTCTTTCATTATCATGCAAATCTTCAATTTTATGAAATTTACTAATTTACAAAATGACTGATAAACAAACAAATGAACACCACAAACTCAGCCTGCACCGCTAGAATCTACTGCACGTGGAAGTCACATGACCAGTTTGTGTCCTACTGCAGGTACATTGTCTGCCGAGCCATCAGAGAGAAGGTTCGAGTCGCAGCCAGAGCCGTTGTCAAAAACCCAGACAGCTTCAGAATGACCAGGTCTCTCAGAAAAGTGAGTCATGGACGTTCGCCCCTCAGGGACTCAGAAAATCTTTCCCTTTAGAGACAGTATGGCAGTATTCTACAATACAGTACAGTACAATTACAGTTCCATACATTTGATTACATTTACAGTACAGTGCAATTGAATACAGTGCAGTATATAACTGAATACAGTACAGTACAAATACAGAATAGCACAAGCAGTACTGTTAAATACAGTTCAGTACAGTTGAATACAGTACAGTACAAATGTACAGCACAGTGCAAGTGAATACGGTACAGAACAAATGAATGCAGAAATGTACAATTGAATACAGTATAGTGCTATTGAATTCAATACTGTACAGTACAGCACAAAGTAGTACGCTGCAGAGCAACACAATGCAGTAGTGCAATACACGTGCAGTAAATTGCCTAAATAGAAGCAGGATACTCCTAGGGAATGGAAGGAAAAAGTTGCCTGCCTCAGGCGGGGACCGAACCAGCTACCTCTGGCATAAGAAAAGCAGTAGTGTGCACACAAGGAGGCCACAAGCCAGTTTTGTGGCTGTGCCATACATGCAGTGCAATCTAGTATGATGCTGTGTTTTGGTATTTGAATAACGCATGCCAGTGTTTTTCTTTTGCTAGTATTTCTTTTGGCATTAAATGATTAATTTTTGTAAGTATCAAGTCTTATCATTTCAAGAAACAAAGCACATTTGCATCAGGTGTTCAAATTGATACTGCTGAATGAAAACCTGTATATGTTTCAGTGAGATGGAAGTATCAGCCCTGTTCCTTCTTTTTTTCTATCATAATCAACATAAGTTATGAGCTGAGGGAGGCTGTGGCTGATTTCCTACTCTGACAAACAACATTCATGAACATTCCTTTGGCCATGTAGTGAGGTTTTTCAATGGGCAGCAAAAAAAGAAAGATAAATCTGTTCAGTGGTTTTCTTACCATCAGTGTGTGTCTGTAAAGCATTAATTTCTTCTGTTTCAAGCATCAGGTGAATGCTTTGAATTTCAGAGTGTGTTGCAGATGTTTCTGGAAGGAATATGAGCTTGTTAACTAGTTGTGTCTATTTTTTCCCCAGCTAGATCATCGACTGTCTGAAATCCAGACTTGGCTCTCCTTTGATGACGAAACTCTGGACAGGTGGAAGGTGAGTTTACAGAGTTTTGATTGCAGTATTTGCATATCCACAATGATTGATCCGATCCCCCTGGGGGTCGGTAGAGTAATGTGGTGTTTTCTTATATTGAGAGACAAGTAGTTTGTCCTAATAATTGTATAATAAGACAATTTCATCACTTCCATGACGCGGCCTTCGACGTGATGACGCGATCTTCGACGTGACCCGGTTGAGGCTAAACATCGGTTACTGTTCTCTTCTGCTTTTTGTAAGTAGACGTTCAACCTTCTTGTTTCCTTACTTGTTTCAAACATTGACAGGTTGTCTACATTAACCTTGTTGCTCTTTATTTACATTGTTATAACCTCATTGTTCTTTATTATCCCAGACGTGTGGACATTGTTTACAAGGCACAATAAATCGTCCAGAAGCCTTCAAATGGTCTCAGACTTATTTAGTTGGGGGTGAGAATAGACCCCCCATGTCTCCCTAACTGGGAAATATTGCCTTGGCTTGCTCTTATTCCAACCATCTCTAAATCTTGTTTGTGCTCAATGACCTTGCATAGCCCACACAGGCTGACAGGCTGTACACTTCATCCATCCTTTCATCCATCGTGCTCAATGGCCTTGCATAGCCCACACAGGCTGACAGGCTGTGTAACTCTATCCATGTAAGGCTTTATCCAACTCTCTCTCCACATACTGAAGTAAATGTATGACAAAATGTTAAAAACTCACTGCATTTTCAATTTGAACTAACCTCACCTGGTATTAATCAGATTTATTTTTAATTTGCTGATCTTACTGCAGTATTTGGTTGCTGTAAGTGACTGTGAAGAGATCTTGAAAAGTTGTCAGTTCCATCATCAATATCTGTAACTGTAAGGACGTCAAATTCAAGGGAGGTAATAAATGGTGGTTTGCATGCATGGTGTTAGATGGCTATGCTGGTATTTCAATGTCTTAGGCCTTCCTCTGCCCTCCTCTGCCCTTATGCCTTCCTCTGCTCTTATGCCTTCCTCTGCCCTTAGGCTTGGCATTTGATGTCTTTGACTCCTGTCTGTGTGTGTCCCTCTCTGCCCTTTCTGTCCATATACATGTGTATGTTGTGGGCGTCTGTTGTGGGTGTCTGCTGTGGGTGTCTGCTGTGGGTGTCTGCTGTGGGTGTCTGTTGTGGATGTCTGTTGTGGGTGTCTGCTGTGGGTGTCTGCTGTGGGTGTCTGTTGTGGGTGTCTGTTGTGGGTGTATGTTGTGGGTGTCTGCTGTGGGTGTCTGCTGTGGGTGTCTGTTGTGGGTGTATGTTGTGGGTGTCTGCTGTGGGTGTCTGCTGTGGGTGTCTGTTGTGGGTGTCTGCTGTGGGTGTCTGTTGTGGGTGTCTGTTGTGGATGTCTGTTGTGGGTGTCTGTTGCAGGTGTCTGTTGTGGGTGTCTGCTGTGGGTGTCTGCTGTGGGTGTCTGTTGTGGGTGTCTGTTGTGGGTGTCTGTTGTGGGTGTCTGTTGTGGGTGTCTGTTGTGGGTGTCTGTTGTGGGTGTCTGTTGTGGGTGTCTGTTGCAGGTGTCTGTTGTGGATGTCTGTTGTGGATGTCTGCTGTGGGTGTCTGTTGTGGATGTCTGTTGTGGGTGTCTGTTGCAGGTGTCTGTTGTGGGTGTCTGCTGTGGGTGTCTGCTGTGGGTGTCTGTTGTGGGTGTCTGCTGTGGGTGTCTGCTGTGGGTGTCTGTTGTGGGTGTCTGCTGTGGGTGTCTGTTGTGGGTGTCTGTTGTGGGTGTCTGTTGTGGGTGTCTGTTGTGGGTGTCTGTTGTGGGTGTCTGCTGTGGGTGTCTGTTGTGGGTGTCTGCTGTGGGTGTCTGCTGTGGGTGTCTGCTGTGGGTGTCTGCTGTGGGTGTCTGTTGTGGGTGTCTGTTGTGGGTGTCTGTTGTGGGTGTCTGCTGTGGGTGTCTGCTGTGGGTGTCTGCTGTGGGTGTCTGCTGTGGGTGTCTGCTGTGGGTGTCTGTTGTGGGTGTCTGTTGTGGGTGTCTGTTGTGGGTGTCTGTTGTGGGTGTCTGTTGTGGGTGTCTGTTGTGGGTGTATGTTGTGGGTGTCTGCTGTGGGTGTCTGCTGTGGGTGTATGTTGTGGGTGTCTGCTGTGGGTGTCTGCTGTGGGTGTCTGCTGTGGGTGTCTGCTGTGGGTGTCTGTTGTGGGTGTCTGTTGTGGGTGTATGTTGTGGGTGTCTGCTGTGGGTGTCTGCTGTGGGTGTATGTTGTGGGTGTCTGTTGTGGATGTTTGCTGTGGGTGTCTGTTGTGGATGTTTGCTGTGGGTGTCTGCTGTGGGTGTCTGCTGTGGGTGTCTGCTGTGGGTGTATGTTGTGGGTGTCTGCTGTGGGTGTCTGCTGTGGGTGTCTGCTGTGGGTGTCTGCTGTGGGTGTATGTTGTGGGTGTCTGCTGTGGGTGTCTGCTGTGGGTGTCTGTTGTGGGTGTCTGCTGTGGGTGTCTGCTGTGGGTGTCTGCTGTGGATGTCTGTTGTGGGTGTATGTTGTGGGTGTCTGTTGTGGGTGTCTGTTGTGGGTGTCTGCTGTGGGTGTCTGCTGTGGGTGTCTGCTGTGGATGTCTGTTGTGGGTGTATGTTGTGGGTGTCTGTTGTGGGTGTCTGTTGTGGGTGTCTGCTGTGGGTGTCTGTTGTGGGTGCCTGTTGTGGGTGTCTGTTGTGGGTGTCTGTTGTGGGTGTCTGCTGTGGGTGTCTGTTGTGGGTGTCTGTTGTGGGTGTCTGCTGTGGGTGTCTGTTGTGGGTGTCTGCTGTGGGTGTCTGCTGTGGGTGTCTGTTGTGGGTGTCTGCTGTGGGTGTCTGTTGTGGGTGTCTGCTGTGGGTGTCTGCTGTGGGTGTCTGCTGTGGGCGTCTGTTGTGGGTGTCTGCTGTGGGTGTCTGCTGTGGATGTCTGTTGTGGGTGTCTGTTGTGGGTGTCTGTTGTGGGTGTCTGCTGTGGGTGTCTGTTGTGGGTGTCTGCTGTGGGTGTCTGCTGTGGGTGTCTGCTGTGGGTGTCTGTTGTGGATGTCTGCTGTGGGTGTCTGCTGTGGGTGTCTGTTGTGGGTGTCTGTTGTGGGTGTCTGTTGTGGGTGTCTGTTGTGGGTGTCTGCTGTGGGTGTCTGTTGTGGGTGTCTGCTGTGGATGTCTGTTGTGGGTGTCTGTTGTGGGTGTCTGTTGTGGGTGTCTGCTGTGGGTGTCTGCTGTGGGTGTATGCTGTGGGTGTCTGCTGTGGGTGTCTGCTGTGGGTGTATGCTGTGGGTGTCTGCTGTGGGTGTCTGTTGTGGGTGTCTGTTGTGGGTGTCTGTTGTGGGTGTATGTTGTGGGTGTCTGCTGTGGGTGTCTGCTGTGGGTGTCTGCTGTGGGTGTCTGTTGTGGATGTATGTTGTGGGTGTCTGCTGTGGGTGTCTGCTGTGGGTGTCTGCTGTGGGTGTCTGTTGTGGGTGTCTGCTGTGGGTGTCTGTTGTGGGTGTCTGCTGTGGGTGTCTGTTGTGGATGTCTGTTGTGGGTGTATGTTGTGGGTGTCTGCTGTGGGTGTCTGCTGTGGGTGTCTGCTGTGGGTGTCTGTTGTGGGTGTCTGCTGTGGGTGTCTGTTGTGGGTGTCTGCTGTGGATGTCTGTTGTGGGTGTATGTTGTGGGCGTCTGTTGTGGGTGTCTGCTGTGGGTGTCTGCTGTGGATGTCTGTTGTGGGTGTCTGTTGTGGGTGTCTGTTGTGGGTGTCTGCTGTGGGTGTCTGTTGTGGGTGTCTGTTGTGGGTGTCTGCTGTGGGTGTCTGCTGTGGGTGTCTGTTGTGGGTGTCTGTTGTGGGTGTCTGCTGTGGGTGTCTGTTGTGGGTGTCTGCTGTGGGTGTCTGCTGTGGGTGTCTGTTGTGGGTGTCTGCTGTGGGTGTCTGCTGTGGATGTCTGTTGTGGGTGTCTGTTGTGGGTGTCTGTTGCAGGTGTCTGTTGTGGGTGTCTGTTGTGGGTGTCTGCTGTGGGTGTCTGTTGTGGGTGTCTGCTGTGGGTGTCTGCTGTGGGTGTCTGTTGTGGGTGTCTGTTGTGGGTGTATGTTGTGGGTGTCTGTTGTGGGTGTCTGTTGTGGGTGTCTGTTGTGGGTGTCTGTTGTGGGTGTCTGTTGTGGATGTCTGTTGTGGGTGTCTGCTGTGGGTGTCTGCTGTGGGTGTCTGTTGTGGGTGTCTGTTGTGGGTGTATGTTGTGGGTGTCTGTTGTGGGTGTCTGTTGTGGGTGTCTGTTGTGGGTGTCTGTTGTGGGTGTCTGCTGTGGGTGTCTGCTGTGGGTGTCTGTTGTGGGTGTCTGCTGTGGGTGTCTGCTGTGGGTGTCTGTTGTGGGTGTCTGTTGTGGGTGTATGTTGTGGGTGTCTGCTGTGGGTGTCTGCTGTGGGTGTCTGTTGTGGATGTCTGTTGTGGGTGTCTGTTGTGGATGTCTGTTGTGGGTGTCTGTTGTGGGTGTCTGTTGTGGGTGTCTGTTGTGGGTGTCTGCTGTGGGTGTCTGTTGTGGGTGTCTGTTGTGGGTGTCTGTTGTGGGTGTCTGTTGTGGGTGTCTGCTGTGGGTGTCTGCTGTGGGTGTCTGTTGTGGGTGTCTGCTGTGGGTGTATGTTGTGGGTGTCTGTTGTGGGTGTCTGCTGTAGGTGTCTGTTGTGGGTGTCTGTTGTGGGTGTCTGTTGTGGATGTCTGTTGTGGATGTCTGCTGTGGGTGTCTGTTGTGGGTGTCTGCTGTGGGTGTCTGTTGTGGGTGTCTGCTGTGGGTGTATGTTGTGGGTGTCTGTTGTGGGTGTCTGCTGTGGGTGTCTGCTGTGGGTGTCTGTTGTGGGTGTCTGCTGTGGGTGTCTGCTGTGGGTGTCTGTTGTGGGTGTCTGCTGTGGATGTCTGCTGTGGATGTCTGCTGTGGATGTCTGCTGTGGATGTCTGCTGTGGATGTCTGCTGTGGATGTCTGCTGTGGATGTCTGCTGTGGATGTCTGCTGTGGATGTCTGCTGTGGATGTCTGCTGTGGGTGTCTGTTGTGGGTGTCTGTTGTGGGTGTCTGTTGTGGGTGTCTGCTGTGGGTGTCTGCTGTGGGTGTCTGCTGTGGGTGTCTGTTGTGGGTGTATGTTGTGGGTGTCTGCTGTGGGTGTCTGTTGTGGGTGTCTGTTGTGGGTGTCTGTTGTGGGTGTCTGTGGCAGGTGTCTGTTGTGGGTGTCTGTTGTGGGTGTCTGCTGTGGGTGTCTGTTGTGGGCGTCTGTTGTGGATGTCTGCTGTGGGTGTCTGTTGTGGGTGTCTGCTGTGGGTGTCTGCTGTGGGTGTCTGCTGTGGGTGTATGCTGTGGGTGTCTGCTGTGGGTGTCTGTTGTGGGTGTCTGTTGTGGGTGTCTGCTGTGGGTGTCTGTTGTGGGTGTCTGTTGTGGGTGTCTGCTGTGGGTGTCTGCTGTGGGTGTCTGTTGTGGGTGTCTGCTGTGGGTGTCTGTTGTGGGTGTCTGTTGTGGGTGTCTGCTGTGGGTGTATGCTGTGGGTGTCTGCTGTGGGTGTCTGTTGTGGGTGTCTGTTGTGGGTGTCTGCTGTGGGTGTCTGTTGTGGGTGTCTGTTGTGGGTGTCTGTTGTGGGTGTCTGTTGTGGGTGTCTGTTGTGGGTGTCTGTTGCAGGTGTCTGTTGTGGGTGTCTGTTGTGGATGTCTGTTGTGGGTGTCTGCTGTGGGTGTCTGCTGTGGGTGTCTGTTGTGGGTGTCTGCTGTGGGTGTCTGCTGTGGGTGTCTGTTGTGGATGTCTGTTGTGGGTGTCTGCTGTGGGTGTCTGTTGTGGGTGTCTGCTGTGGGTGTCTGTTGTGGGTGTCTGCTGTGGGTGTATGTTGTGGGTGTCTGTTGTGGGTGTCTGTTGTGGGTGTCTGTTGTGGGTGTCTGTTGTGGGTGTCTGCTGTGGGTGTATGTTGTGGGTGTCTGTTGTGGGTGTCTGCTGTGGGTGTCTGTTGTGGGTGTCTGTTGTGGGTGTCTGCTGTGGGTGTATGCTGTGGGTGTCTGCTGTGGGTGTCTGCTGTGGGTGTCTGCTGTGGGTGTCTGTTGTGGGTGTCTGTTGTGGGTGTCTGTTGTGGGTGTCTGCTGTGGGTGTCTGCTGTGGGTGTCTGCTGTGGGTGTCTGTTGTGGGTGTCTGCTGTGGGTGTCTGCTGTGGATGTCTGTTGTGGATGTCTGTTGTGGGTGTCTGTTGTGGGTGTCTGCTGTGGGTGTCTGTTGTGGGTGTCTGTTGTGGGTGTCTGCTGTGGGTGTCTGTTGTGGGTGTCTGCTGTGGATGTCTGTTGTGGGTGTCTGTTGTGGGTGTCTGCTGTGGGTGTGTGTTGTGGGTGTCTGTTGTGGGTGTCTGTTGTGGGTGTCTGCTGTGGATGTCTGTTGTGGGTGTCTGTTGTGGGTGTCTGTTGTGGGTGTCTGTTGTGGGTGTCTGCTGTGGGTGTCTGTTGTGGGTGTCTGTTGTGGGTGTCTGTTGTGGGTGTCTGTTGTGGGTGTCTGCTGTGGGTGTCTGCTGTGGGTGTCTGCTGTGGGTGTCTGCTGTGGGTGTATGCTGTGGGTGTCTGTTGTGGGTGTCTGCTGTGGGTGTCTGTTGTGGGTGTATGTTGTGGGTGTATGTTGTGGGTGTCTGTTGTGGGTGTATGTTGTGGGTGTCTGCTGCAGGTGTCTGTTGTGGGTGTCTGTTGTGGGTGTCTGCTGTGGGTGTCTGTTGTGGGTGTATGTTGTGGGTGTCTGCTGTGGGTGTCTGTTGTGGGTGTCTGTTGTGGGTGTCTGTTGTGGATGTCTGCTGTGGGTGTCTGTTGTGGATGTCTGCTGTGGGTGTCTGTTGTGGGTGTCTGCTGTGGGTGTCTGCTGTGGGTGTCTGTTGTGGGTGTCTGCTGTGGGTGTCTGTTGTGGATGTCTGCTGTGGGTGTCTGTTGTGGGTGTCTGTTGTGGGTGTCTGCTGTGGGTGTCTGCTGTGGGTGTCTGCTGTGGGTGTCTGCTGTGGGTGTCTGTTGTGGGTGTCTGCTGTGGGTGTCTGTTGTGGGTGTCTGTTGTGGGTGTATGTTGTGGGTGTCTGTTGTGGGTGTCTGTTGTGGGTGTCTGTTGTGGGTGTCTGCTGTGGGTGTCTGCTGTGGGTGTCTGTTGTGGGTGTCTGTTGTGGGTGTCTGTTGTGGATGTCTGTTGTGGGTGTCTGTTGTGGGTGTCTGCTGTGGGTGTCTGTTGTGGGTGTCTGTTGTGGGTGTCTGTTGTGGATGTCTGCTGTGGGTGTCTGCTGTGGGTGTCTGTTGTGGGTGTCTGTTGTGGGTGTCTGTTGTGGGTGTCTGTTGTGGGTGTCTGCTGTGGGTGTCTGTTGTGGGTGTCTGCTGTGGGTGTCTGCTGTGGGTGTCTGTTGTGGGTGTCTGTTGTGGGTGTCTGCTGTGGGTGTCTGCTGTGGGTGTCTGTTGTGGGTGTCTGTTGTGGGTGTCTGTTGTGGATGTCTGTTGTGGGTGTCTGTTGTGGGTGTCTGTTGTGGGTGTCTGTTGTGGGTGTCTGCTGTGGGTGTCTGTTGTGGGTGTATGTTGTGGGTGTCTGCTGTGGGTGTCTGTTGTGGGTGTCTGTTGTGGGTGTATGTTGTGGGTGTCTGCTGTGGGTGTCTGCTGTGGGTGTCTGTTGTGGGTGTCTGCTGTGGGTGTCTGCTGTGGGTGTCTGTTGTGGGTGTCTGCTGTGGGTGTCTGTTGTGGGTGTCTGTTGTGGGTGTATGTTGTGGGTGTCTGCTGTGGGTGTCTGCTGTGGGTGTCTGCTGTGGGTGTCTGTTGTGGGTGTCTGTTGTGGGTGTCTGCTGTGGGTGTCTGCTGTGGGTGTCTGCTGTGGGTGTCTGTTGTGGGTGTCTGCTGTGGGTGTCTGTTGTGGGTGTATGTTGTGGGTGTCTGCTGTGGGTGTCTGTTGTGGGTGTCTGTTGTGGGTGTCTGTTGTGGGTGTCTGCTGTGGGTGTCTGTTGTGGGTGTCTGCTGTGGGTGTCTGTTGTGGGTGTCTGTTGTGGGTGTCTGCTGTGGGTGTCTGCTGTGGGTGTCTGTTGTGGGTGTCTGCTGTGGGTGTCTGCTGTGGGTGTCTGTTGTGGATGTCTGCTGTGGGTGTATGTTGTGGGTGTCTGCTGTGGGTGTCTGCTGTGGGTGTCTGCTGTGGGTGTCTGTTGTGGGTGTCTGTTGTGGGTGTATGTTGTGGGTGTATGTTGTGGGTGTCTGTTGTGGGTGTATGTTGTGGGTGTCTGCTGTGGGTGTCTGTTGTGGGTGTCTGTTGTGGGTGTATGTTGTGGGTGTCTGCTGTGGGTGTCTGTTGTGGGTGTCTGCTGTGGGTGTCTGCTGTGGGTGTCTGTTGTGGGTGTCTGCTGTGGGTGTCTGTTGTGGGTGTCTGTTGTGGGTGTCTGCTGTGGGTGTATGCTGTGGGTGTCTGTTGTGGATGTCTGCTGTGGGTGTCTGTTGTGGGTGTCTGTTGTGGATGTCTGTTGTGGGTGTCTGTTGTGGATGTCTGCTGTGGGTGTCTGCTGTGGGTGTCTGTTGTGGATGTCTGCTGTGGGTGTCTGCTGTGGGTGTCTGTTGTGGATGTTTGCTGTGGGTGTCTGCTGTGGGTGTCTGCTGTGGGTGTCTGTTGTGGATGTCTGCTGTGGGTGTCTGTTGTGGGTGTCTGTTGTGGATGTCTGTTGTGGGTGTCTGTTGTGGGTGTCTGTTGTGGATGTCTGCTGTGGGTGTCTGCTGTGGGTGTCTGCTGTGGATGTCTGCTGTGGGTGTCTGTTGTGGGTGTCTGCTGTGGGTGTCTGTTGTGGGTGTCTGCTGTGGGTGTCTGTTGTGGATGTTTGCTGTGGGTGTCTGTTGTGGGTGTCTGCTGTGGGTGTCTGCTGTGGATGTCTGCTGTGGGTGTCTGTTGTGGGTGTCTGCTGTGGGTGTCTGTTGTGGGTGTCTGCTGTGGGTGTCTGTTGTGGATGTTTGCTGTGGGTGTCTGCTGTGGGTGTCTGCTGTGGGTGTCTGCTGTGGGTGTCTGTTGTGGGTGTCTGCTGTGGGTGTATGTTGTGGGTGTCTGCTGTGGGTGTCTGCTGTGGGTGTCTGCTGTGGGTGTCTGCTGTGGGTGTCTGCTGTGGGTGTCTGCTGTGGGTGTCTGTTGTGGGTGTCTGTTGTGGGCGTCTGTTGTGGGCGTCTTGTTGTGGGCGTCTGTTGTGGGCGTCTGTTGTGGGCGTCTGTTGTGGGTGTCTGCTGTGGGTGTCTGTTGTGGGCGTCTGTTGTGGGCGTCTGTTGTGGGTGTCTGCTGTGGGTGTCTGCTGTGGGTGTCTGTTGTGGGTGTCTGCTGTGGGTGTCTGTTGTGGGTGTCTGCTGTGGGTGTCTGTTGTGGGCGTCTGTTGTGGGCGTCTGCTGTGGGTGTCTGCTGTGGGTGTCTGTTGTGGGTGTCTGCTGTGGGTGTCTACTGTGGGTGTCTGCTGTGGGTGTCTGTTGTGGGTGTCTGTTGTGGGTGTCTGCTGTGGGTGTCTGTTGTGGGCGTCTGTTGTGGGCGTCTGCTGTGGGTGTCTGCTGTGGGTGTCTGCTGTGGGTGTCTGCTGTGGGTGTCTGTTGTGGGTGTCTGTTGTGGGTGTCTGCTGTGGGTGTCTGCTGTGGGTGTCTGCTGTGGGTGTCTGCTGTCGGTGTCTGCTGTCAGTGTCTGTTGTGGGTGTATGTTGTGGGTGTCTGTTGTGGGTGTCTGCTGTGGGTGTCTGCTGTGGGTGTCTGCTGTGGGTGTCTGCTGTGGGTGTCTGCTGTGGGTGTCTGTTGTGGGTGTCTGCTGTGGGTGTCTGCTGTGGGTGTCTGTTGTGGGTGTCTGCTGTGGGTGTCTGCTGTGGGTGTCTGCTGTGGGTGTCTGCTGTCGGTGTCTGCTGTCAGTGTCTGTTGTGTGGCTATTGCCTTGTTCCTCGTGCTTTTCCTGCTTCTCTTGCCTGTCTCCATCCTCATCACTCACATCTTCTCACTAGCAAACCTCCTCCCTATCTCCTCCCACCCAACCACTTACACCCCACCCCTACCAACCCCCCATTTTAGTTTCCTTCTATGCTTTCTGCTGCCACTGTGTCTCATGCATGACTACTAGCTTCTTTTTCTTCTCTCTCTTCTTCTTCTGCTACTGCTGTTGCCATGTCTCTTTATACAACTCTTGATCCTGCTGGTTTTTCCCCATCTTTTCCTTTTTTAAAAATAGTTTTTCTTGCATCCTCCTCCTCCCTCCCTCCCCGTCTCCCTCCCTCCCTCCCTCCCTCCCTCCCCGTCTCCCTCCCTCCCTCCCTAGGCCCTCCCTCCCTCTTTCCTTTCCTACGTCCCTCCCTCCCTCCCTCCTTCCTCCCCTCCTTTCCTTTCCTCCCTCCCTCCCTCCCTCCTCTGCCCTCCTCAACCTTCTCCTGTTCGATCTCCTTCTCTCTCCCCCCCCCCCCTTTCTCTCTTCATCTTTGTTGTCCTCCTCCTGCTTTTCATCCTTCTCTTACACTTTGTTTTTATCCTTCTCCTCCTCCTCCTTCTCATTGTCATCTTTGTTGTCCTCCCTCTCCTGCTTCTCATTCTCCTGCTTTTCTTTATCGTTGTTCTCCTCCTGCTACCAATCCTTGTCCTACTCCTCCTCTTCCTGGTCCTTGTCCTTCTGGTCCTCCTCTT
This sequence comes from Theodoxus fluviatilis, assembly GCA_034096865.1. Taxonomy (NCBI): domain Eukaryota; kingdom Metazoa; phylum Mollusca; class Gastropoda; order Cycloneritida; family Neritidae; genus Theodoxus; species Theodoxus fluviatilis. The sequence goes on along the minus strand of JAWQFJ010023127.1, from coordinate 1,904 downwards.
TCTGTTTCTCCAAGTGCAGTCCCCCTGTGGGTTCGGGGTAAAAACTGACCCACTGCGTCTCCCTACGCGATTCGTAAGAGGTGAATGACTAGGGACACCGTGACTTGAATTGCGTTTACTCTAACCTGTTCTAGTGATTTTCGTGCTTAGTGGCCTTACATAGCCTTCAATGGCTGATAGGCCGTAAAACGCCATCCATCCATCCATCCATCCATCCATCCATCCATCCATCCATCCATCCATCCATCCATCCATCCATCCATCCATCCATCCATCCATCCATCCATCTCCAAGTGCAGAAGATATGCTTCTTCTCTCGCAGCACCTGGGTGAGAGATACATGGAGTGGGTGATCAAGGAGCTGACTGCAGCTAACATCTCTATGGATGACATCCAGGACAAGTTTCCTGTCCTCTGGTAAGGAGAAGCTGGGGTGGATTGGGGATGGTGTGGGGGGTATGGGGGTGGGGAAGGGGGGGGAGGGGCGAGGAGGGAGTGGACGGGTAAGGGATGGATTGGCCTAGGCAGCTAGTGTGATTTGAAAGCCAGGTTTGGGGTTGGGGGAGATATGGGGGAGTGGGAAGAAGGGGAGGGGTAGGGTGGGACGGAGGGGGTTGTGATGGTGAATGTGGAGGATGAGTGCATGCTGGGAGTTGTGTTGTTGCTGTGTTGTGTGGGATGGAGATTCTTGTTTTTGTTTTAAGTAAGTGTATGTGTGTGTGTGTTTGTGTATGAGTGTGTGTGTGTGTATGTATGTGCGTGCGTGTGTGTGTGTGTGTGTGTTTGCTTGTGTGTGTGTGTGTGTGTGAGAGGGAGAGGGAGAGGGAGAGAGAGAGAGAGAGAGAGAGAGAGGAGAGAGAGAGAGACGAGAGAGAGAGAGAGAGAGAGAGAGGAGGGAGGGAGGGAGAGAGGAGGGCGGGAGGGAGGGAGGGAGGGAGGGAGGGAGGGAGGGAGGGAGGGAGGGAGGGAGGGAGGGAGGGAGGGAGGGAGGGAGGGAGGGAGGGAGGGAGAGGGAGAGAGAGAGAGACAACCAATATCTCGCATGATCATTGTAGGAAACAGTCTATGACTGCCATTTTAAACAGTTTTCAATACAATGCCTCAGTAGAGTTGTTTGTCTCAGATTCAGCTGTGGGCAGAGTGATGGGAAGAATTAACTGTTTTGTCATGGGATGAGGATGACACATTTCCCACAGTTTGGTATGTTGGGGCAGGGTAGGATGACACATTTCCCATAGTTTGGAATGTTGGGGCAGAATAGGATGACACATTTCCCATAGTTTAGTATGTTGGGGCAGGGTAGGATGACACATTTCCCACAGTTTGGTATGTTAGGGCAGGGTGGGATGACACATTTCCCACAGTTTGGCATGTTGGGGCAGGATAGGATGACACATTTCCCACAGTTTGGAATGTTGGGGCAGGATAGGATGACACATTTCCCACAGTTTGGTATGTTGGGGCAGGATAGGATGACACATTTTCTACAGTTTGGTATGTTGGGGCAGGATAGGATGACATATTTCCCACAGTTTGGTATGTTGGGGCAGGATAGGATGACACATTTCCCACAGTTTGGTATGTTGGGGCAGGGTAGGATGACACATTTCCCATAGGATTGGTATGTTGGGGCAGATAGGATGACACATTTCCCACAGTTTGGCATGTTTGGGCAGATAGGATGACACAATTCCCACAGTTTGGTATGTTGGGGCAGATAGGATGACACATTTCCCCCAGTTTGGTATGTTGGGGCAGATAGGATGACACATTTCCCACAATTTGGTATGTTGGGGCAGGGTAGGATGACACATTTCCCACAGTTTGGTATGTTGGGGCAGGGTAGGATGACACATTTCCCACAGTTTGGTATGTTGGGGCAGGATAGGATGACACATTTTCCA
>JAWQFJ010023126.1:7500-16439 GCA_034096865.1 Theodoxus fluviatilis | reverse complement strand
GAGGCGGACGGAAGTGCGTCATCAGCGGCTGTCATTGGGACAAAGGGGTTTCCAGAATAATTTCCCACGGCTGCTCCGTGCCAAGCACGTTTACCTTCATCCCCGTTCGTGGGCTTCGACCCCACCGCTGCAACAATGGCGGGACGAAAACTAATGTTCAAACACGATCCAAAGGCAACAATATTTTATAGATTGAATCCCCACCCCCACCCCCACCCAACCTCCCTCCGACAAGACCATCCTCAGATAAAAGCGCATAAACGCAGAATCCTCTTTCTCATGTTGAAAGAGTCGATCAATGAACTTAGATGATGGAGACATTCATCAAGAAAAACCCCTTAGCTACGCTGCTGGTGCTTTGTCAAAGCAAGGGTGGCTTTGTGTCTCCTCCTCCTGGAGAGTTTCACAGCTCCGCCTCGGTTACTGCAAAGCGATCTGAAGCCACGGGAGCGCCAAAAGCGAACATACAAACAAACGAACGAACGAACAAAGGAAGCAAAGAACAAAGGAGCAAACACACGGAAAAAAACCACTAACAGTAACAAGCACGCACGCACTCGCGCAAGCACGCACGCACACACACACACACACACACACACACACTCACGCACACACACACACACACACACACACACGCACACACACACACGCACACACACACACACACACACACACGCACACACACACACACACACACACACACACACACACCACACATAAACCTTAACATAAACATACACACCTTCATCAGAATTATTAGAGTGACAATGGCATGAAATGCATTCGTATGCAAACTATTTCGGCTGAAGAAATCATGAATCGTTTTTCATCATCACTAGACGAAATGACAAAATGCGGCATTTGTAGAGTGACCAGAAGGTTTTTTTTTTCTTCTGCAAGATTTCTAAACTGATCCACAGCTGCGACGGATCAGACGGAGAGTAAATGACGCCGAGCTTTTTCTGTTTGATTTAAACTTTCTTTAACGTTGAACCTCATGCGTGCTTTTTGCGCATGCGTATTTGGAAGTACAGGGTTTCCATATGTGTCATGGCCAGCCCTGCAGTGCCGAAAGCAAGGGTTTCCATCTACAGGGATCGACTCCAAACTCAAACGAAGCAACAGCAGGATTTTCACTTTCGTTCCTTTCGGCTTCCTACCTGACAGCAACCTTTTGGGTTAGACTGCCGCAGTCGGGTCACACTAGTGGACTCGTCCAAGGAGAGGGGTGCGGGAGAGACAGCGAGGATGACGTAAAACACAAGCTGACGGGCCACGTCATCTGATTGGCTGCGTTTTTACATGAGCGTTTATGCTTGAAAATGCCCATTCGAAAATGTCTATGAAAGAGAAGCCTCGAGCACCTACATGAGGCAGGAACGCCGGCTGAACACCTTCCATATGCGCTGTCTAAGGCGCATCCTCGGAACCAGTTGGCAGAGCCTTATCTCAAACAGTGACGTCCACTTACACGCTAGGGTCCCCAGCATGTACTCCCTGCTGAGCCAACGTCGCCTTCGTTGGCTGGGACACTTGCAGCGCATGAAGGATGGCAGGCTGCCAAAGGACATCCTGTTTGGCCAGCTGGCCAGCGGCAAAAGAAGGGCCGGTCGTCCCAGACTCCGCTTCAAGGACGCCTGCAGCAGAGATCTGAAGACCTGCAGCATCCCTGCGTCCGACTGGGCGACACTGGCCGAAGATAGGAGTACCTGGCGCCAGCGCGTCCGCAGGGACATGGAGATAGCAGACGAGACAAGGGGCCAACTCGCGGCGGAAAGGAGAGAGGGGAGAAGACGCACCGCACCGACTACCACAGCCCAGAGGACCCAACACATCTGCAGCGCGTGCGGCAGGGACTGCCACTCGAGAATCGGTCTCCACAGTCACAGCCGGCGCTGCAGAGGCCCCACCTACAATGACGTACCTCCATGAGGCGCACTGATGGTCTCCCGAGACTGCGATGCCAGAGGCAATATGTATATGGGGTAGATATATATATATATATATATATATATATATATATATATATGTATATATATATGTATATAAAACACAATTTGGTTGTTCGTCGGTTTGTTCATTTGATCGTTCACGTGTTCGTTCATTATTGTATTCATTCGTTTGTTCATTTTTCTTTAATGCGTTTATTGCATTTCTCCAAGCATTCATGCATTAATCCACGTGTGTATTCACCACTTCGCCCTTTCATTGTTTGTGAATCAACCAAACCAAACCATCTAACCCAACCGATCAACCAACTAACCAACCAACTAGGCAGGCAGGCAGGCAGGTAAGCAGCCAGTTCTACAGACTGTTACAGGGTGGAGGGGGGCAGGGCTGACGTCAGCCAGTCCTACAGACTGTTACAGGGTGGAGGGGGGAAGGGCTGACGTCAGCCAGTGCGACAGACTGTTACAGGGTGGAGGGGGCAGGGCTGACGTCAGCCAGTCCTACAGACTGTTACAGGGTGGAGGGGGGAAGGGCTGACGTCAGCCAGTGCGACAGACTGTTACAGGGTGGAGGGGGGCAGGACTGACGTCAGCCAGTCCTACAAACTGTTACAGGGTGGAGGGGGGCAGGACTGACGTCAGCCAGTCCTACAGACTGTTACAGGGTGGAGGGGGGCAGGACTGACGTCAGCCAGTGCGACAGACTGTTACAGGGTGGAGGGGGGCAGGACTGACGTCAGCCAGTGCGACAGACTGTTACAGGGTGGAGGGGGCAGGGCTGACGTCAGCCAGTCCTACAAACTTTTACAGGGTGGAGGGGGGGTAGAGCAGACGTCAGCCAGTGCAACAGACTGTTACAGGGTGGAGGGGGGCAGGACTGACGTCAGCCAGTGCGACAGACTGTTACAGGGTGGAGGGGGGCAGGATTGACGTCAGCCCGTCCTACAGACTGCTACAGGGTGGAGAGGGGAAGGGCTGACGTCAGCCAGTGCGACAGACTGTTACAGGATGGAGGGGGGCAAGGCTGAGTCAGCCAGTCCTACATACTGTTACAGGGTGGAGGGGGGCAGAGCTGACGTCAGCCAGTCCTACAGACTGTTACAGGGTGGATGGGAGCAGGACTGACGTCAGCCAGTCCTACAGACTGCTACAGGGTGGAGAGGGGAAGGGCTGACGTCAGCCAGTGCGACAGACTGTTACAGGATGGAGGGGGGCAAGGCTGAGTCAGCCAGTCCTACAGACTATTACAGGGTGGAGGGGGGCAGAGCTGACGTCAGCCAGTCCTACAGACTGTTACAGGGTGGAGGGGGGGGGCAGAGCTGACGTCAGCCAGTGCGACAGACTGTTACAGGGTGGAGGGGGGCAGAGCTGACGTCAGCCAGTGCGACAGACTGTTACAGGGTGGAGGGGGGCAGGGCCTACTACTGGGGAAAGGTCAACCAGACCAGGACAGGGCGGACGTGCCAAAGGTGGGACGCGCAGTGGCCACACACCCACACGAGGGACACCATGCTGGTCCTCAGCCCCGACATGCCCACAGTGGCGTCCCAGGCCAACTTCTGCCGCGACGCTGACGGCGTGACGGCCCCCTGGTGCTACACCATGGATCCCGCCAAGCGCTGGGAGGAATGCGCCATTCCCGTCTGTTCCAACTCCATCTCCCTGGTCAGCTCTGCTCCGAAGGCATCCACAAGTAAGGTGATGGTGGTGGTGGTGGTAAGTTGTGGTGGTGGAGGTGGAGATGGTGGTTGTGGTGGAGGTGGAGATGGTGGTTGTGGTGGAGGTGAAGTTGTAGATGGTGGTTGTGGTGAAGTTGGAGATGGTGGTTGTGGTGGAGGTGGAGATGGTGGTTGTTGTAGAGTTGGAGATGATGGTGAAGGTACTGACACTATGAGTGTTTGGTAATGATATATATGGTGTTTGTGCCAGAGATGATGATGACAACGACGACGATGTTCTCAAAGATAGTGTAGTTGAAAGAGAGAGAGAGAGAGAGAGAGAGAGAGAGAGAGCGAGAGAAAGAGAGAGAGAGAGAGAGAGAGAGAGAGAGAGAGAGAGAGAGGTGGGGGGGGCAGATAGAAAGACAGATACAGACTGGTGAGCAGATGATCATGGAAAATATGAAAAAAGAGTTTAGTGACATTTCCATCACACCAAAAGACGAGGACTAAACACAGAGTCTCTACGCAGATCATGCAATATTACCGATTGAAAACAGGGAACTATCAAACATTGAACCTGTTCTAGTGATGTATTCAATAAACCTTTTACTTCAATATCAAATACACATCGTGTCTAAAACCGGCATATTATTTTTGCGTTGCAGCGTATGACTGGTCATCGACCACAGCAACCCTGGCTACATCGTCCCTGTCTTCAGCGTTTGGATCAGCTTCCTGGCACGTCCACAGTTTGGTGACACCCATCGTGTCCGATGACAAGGCGGGAGTTCCTGGTTCTTCAGCCCATCCTCGCGTTGACTCCTCCACCCTCCCCTCCGTCCTGACGGCATCCCCACAAGCTCCTCCCAGTCCTGGCATCAGCGTCCTCTCCACACACCCACGGGCGGAGATGAGCACGATGGCAGTCACCCTCGTCTCTGAGACGTCCACCATTGGCGAAGGACCCGCGACAGAAACTTTGGTAGCTGGGAGTGCGTCTGCTTCCGTGCCACGCCATGGACTAGAAAGTGTTGGAGCGCTGATCGATACGGAACTGCTGTATCCGACCCCTTGGTGGGGAAGCCACGCTCCTTCGGCTGCTGATGACACAGAGGCAACTCTATCATTTATCAGCGGCCTCCTTCTGTCGGGAGCGGACGCATCCCCGGAGACTTCACGTCCTCCGACACTTGTTCACGTTTCGGTGAGCTCTGTTGCTTTGCCCCACGAGGCATCAGTGACCACAACACAAGCGCTGCCATTGAGTTCCTGTCTTGACGTCAACGCCTCGGCAACCTCCACCACAGTTCCACTGGCAGCCCGCCTTCCACCTCCGTTGCCAACGGAGAGAGCTGAAAGACTGTGCGTGTGCCGTCTCAAATGCCCCCTTGGAGCCACTCTACCTGAAACTGCGACGGAGGCAGCAGGAGTCTTCGTCATCAAAAGCTCCAACACTTCGAGCTACAGGCGGGAGAGGACGAGCGCGCCCGACATGAGACCGAGTGCACGGGGAATAGGCTGCATCGCGGCCGTACTGGTAGCCGTCCCCTTTGTCCTGATCGCTGTGGGAGATGTGATAACTCTGATGCAGTGGATGGCAAAGAGGATCCACCGCCGTTGATTCATGGAGGCCTCCCCACTTGTTGCGAGGCTCCGTGGCTCAGTGGCTGAGGGGTTAACGCTCTCGACCTGCAATCACGTGTAGCTAGTGGGTATGACGTTCGACGCTGCGCAGTTTTAGAGCTGTACCTTGAGAGCAAAGTGCTGAACTCACGTTGTCTCTCCACATCCAGGAACAAAACCCGGCACCTGCAAGGGCAGCGATGGCGCACTGTAGCGCCATTAATCTTTGGATGCGGTCCTGAGCTAGAACGTGGGTGGAATCCTCCCCACGCAGTAGAGTTGGTACTGGTGTCTGACTGTGAGTCTCATATGTCCGTCACTGCGTTTGCTGTCAGGTGCCAGTGATTAAAAAAAAATCCCTTCGGCCTTTAGTGATAAAACTCTTCGTTGTTTGATCAATTTTCTCATCTACCAATACTGTACGACGCATGTGGGACTTGAGTAAGAATATACCCACCGTGTCTCCATAAGAAGCGACGAGGCGTTGGACGTGGCTTGGACATTTTTTACGCATAAAGAGAGACCTCCATCTTTACGTCGCACTAACAGGCTTCACCCATCAGTGGCTCTATTGTGTGTTGATGAGAGAGATGCTGCTGCTTGGAATGAGGACAGAAAGTGTGGGAGTGGACAGGGTTATGCATAGTTCCGGTTCCACAGAATGTTTAGAAGCATCGGGATCTGTGTCATATCAAGTGTGGGCGGTCAATTAGTTCCTGGTCCCACAGAAGTGTCCCCCCCTCTCAGAGAGGAGTCTCCATCATCGCAGGCAGTTGGTGATAAGATAACGCCCAGCACTCCCAGTTTCTGATGCCGGACCAAAAGATCCTCTTTTGCCAGACGACATTCCACACTAGGGAGTCACCGGAAGGAGGGGGAGAGCCACAGAGATGCTTACTCAGACAGTAATCAGACCAGGAAGTACAAACTAAATATGACTGTGAAGCCATTAGGATCATCACTTCGGCTTTGACATCCAAGCGACGCGCAGGTTTCCGACCCGTCTCAGAGGTGCCTGCCTGAATATGCTGTGAACTCCTTTAAAAAAGACCGACTCCCTCCACCTCTACGTGTTTAGTGAAAACAGGTTAGGAAAAGAACTGAGTTTTGTTTCATTATTGGAATTTGGTGAACATTGACATTTCTTCAACATTGACCAATTGACTGAAAACTGAGAACAATCATTTCAAATTTCCTTTTTACGGCTGGCCTAGTAATCCTAAATGTTCAACATTGAAATCAAATAATAATCTTCTCCTTATGCATGCCTTGCATGATTGAATTTCTTTATTCATTAAAGTTATTATTAGCTCAATCTCGCTTGTTTTCGCCTTGGTTGTGAGAGAAGAGTGAATGAAGCATGACAGGTATTTTGTGTCTACAAGTCAAGCCTCGAGTGTCAAGTAATTACACAACTCATCCTCATCATACCCCTAGAATCTGCGAGGTTGGGCTTGTAACAGGGTCAAGAGGCGAAGACCACTCAGCACCTGGCGGCGCACAGTGGAGCAGGACATGCGCGAAGAGAGGTGGACATGGCACGAACTGCGGTGGCCAGCCCAGGTCAGGCTTGGGTGGAGGAGGAACTGAAGATGGGTTGAGATGAGCGAAGTTTTGCGGCCGATCACTGGCAGCCGTCGTGGGCTATGTAAGGCGGTTGGCTCTGAAAATTACTAGAGCTGGTTGAAGTAAGAGCAAATGTCAAGTTATCATAGGGAGACGCGGGGGGTCTATTCTACCCCCACCCCGCAGGGGACTGCACTCCTCCATTTCTACCGGGTAACGCTTCGTGATCTGTTGCGGGCTTCGGCATGGAAAGCAGGCAGTGTAGCTCAGCATCGAATTTGCTGACTTGTCGCTACACCTCAGAGGAAATGTATCTTGAATTTTCTACGTCTCAGGACGCTGCCACTTTTATCAGGAAACATGAGCGGCTCCACTTGTACGTTTTACTTCTGTTCTCGTCTTTAAAAGTATGACATTCTCAGAACTTGTCTTTTGATCCTCACGTACATCTCAACTTTTTGTGTCCCAAACTTGTGTATTTCTTATTATATTGACACAAGTATAGATGTCCAGAATTCTCCTTAGATTTGCACAGTCCTTTAGGTTTTATAGTTGTGAGAAATAGAAGCGATGTGCACAATAGTTGATTTTTGCGTCTTATTTTGCATGTGTGCTAGGATCTCAGTCAGTGTGACGTCATCCACAAAAGCAGTCGTCAGATCCTCCTCCCTCCCCTCTTTTTCCTCTCCCCCCCTCCCCCCCCCCCACCCACCCTCCTCCTCCTCCTCCCCATCCCTCTCCCTCTCCTCCTCCTTCTCCCCATCCCTCCCCTTCTCCCTCCTCCTCCCTCTCCTCCTCTCCCTCTTTCTCGCCTTCCCTCTCCCTCTCCTCCTCCCCATCCTTCCTCTTCTCCCTCCTCCTTCCCCTCTTCCTCCCCGTCCCCCTCCCCTCCCCTTCTTACTCTCTCTCTCTCTCCTTCTCCCCATCCCTCCCCTTCTCCCTCCTCCCCCTCTCCTCCTCTCCCTCTTTCTCCCCTTCCCTCTCCCTCTCCTCCTCCCCATCCTTCCCCTTCTCCCTCCTCCTCCTCCTCTTGCTTTCCGTCCCCCGCCCCCTCTCCCTCTCCCTCTCCCTCCACCTCCCTTTCCCCTTCCCCTCTTCCTCCCCTTCCCCCTCCTCTTCCCTCCCTCTCCCTCTCCTTCCCCCTCCCTTCTCTCTCCCCCTCCCCTACACCTCCTTCTCCCTTCCCCTCCCCCCACCCCTCTCCCGCCCCCTACCCCTTTTCCTACCCTTCCTCCTCTCGCAGCTCTCTTCTGGGGAAACTTTCGGAAATTTGCCTCCTTCAGAAACGCGAATGTGCCTGGAAAGGCAGAGAACTACCAAAATAAAGATGATGATGTTGAACGGAGTTTTAGGGCGGCCTGTGTGCCATCTGGGCTATGGAAGCCCACTGACTACGAAAATCAGCAGATCTGGTGACAGTCAGAGTGAGTCAAGTCACGGTTTGCTTTATCACTGCCTCTTACGAGTCGCGTGGACCGAGTGGTGGGTCTATTCTTACCCCCAACCACATGGAGATGAAACTGTCAACACGGCTACAGAGATTTGTTTGACAGTGCAGCACTGACGACTAGCCCCCCCCCCCCCCCCCAGCCCCCCCTCCCCAACCCCCCAACTCCCAACATCCTTTCCCCCTCCCCCACCTTTTTAAAATAACCTCATCATCAGGCCTGATTGGCAAAAGAAATGGTGTGTGCATTTCTTGAAGCATATAAGTTTTGCACCGAGCTAACGATTTATTCGTTATTATCCAGACAGGTTTGGTGTCCTAAACCGTTTCAAGCTTTTTAGCTGTTTGTAAGCACAACCATATGCCAATACCTCAGTAGTCAGGTTCAACTCGTTGCAATTCTCAGTCAGAATCGCGCTTATTAATGCATATTTATTCATTGTTCGTGTATTTAAAAATGTTTCTCACTTATCACTTTCTGGTTTATAATCGTACAAATATTAATAAAGGTATTTATTAGTTTTCGTTTCCATCATTTATCGTTTTGTGTTGTTCATTTAACTGTTTCATTCAAGTGTTTCATTCAAGTGTTTCATTTAACTGTTTCATTCAAGTGTTTCATTCAAGTGTTTCATTCAAATAGTTTGAAATGTAGAACACAAGGTGACGCAAATGATTTTGCATGTCTTTAAA
>JAWQFJ010023124.1:17500-30964 GCA_034096865.1 Theodoxus fluviatilis | reverse complement strand
AACCCCGTTATAGCTGTGCCAGCAAACACCTTTTGCCATTTTCGCCTTGAATTTAACCTATTATTCCTTTCGCTTTTTCATTTACCCCGCACCCACCAAGCCCCTCCTCTGTCTCTTGCCGGCCAAGCCGATTGAAAAAAATCCAAACTTTCTCGAGCTCTCTTCACTCTTCCGTTCCATCCCACGTTTGCGTGATACGATCTCTCACAGCTTGGAGGCTGGAAGCTATCAGTCTGCCTCACTTCCTCTCAGTATGCAGCACAGAGGTTCCCTTCCCCAGTGGCTTGCCTCTTCCCCATTGAGTGGGGAGTGATTAAGTGTGCGCGTGCGCAAGTAGTGTGTCTGTGTGTTCTCTCTCTCTCTCTCTCTCTCTCTCTCTCTCTCTCTCTCTCTCTCTCTCTCTCTCTCTCTCTCTCTCTCTCTCTCTCTCTCTCTCTCTCTCTCTCTCTCTCATTCTCTCTCTCTCTCTCATTCATATATATATATATATATATATATATATATATATATATATATATATCCCTTTTGCGTAGAGATGGGTATGGCTACTTAGTCAATGGACAAGACGCTTGGAAAAGCAGAGATGTGGCAATGTACGTATATTATGCAATGGTAACAAGAAATCTGTCGTTGAAAGAAAACTAGTCAGGAGTTGTTCATCTCGTGCTACCCAACCGTATTAATATTGTACCTACCATTACTGCATGTATACATTTTTTTAAACTTAGAAACACGTAAAGCCAATTTCCTAATGTGTACACTGCCTTTTTTAATCCGTCACTCAAGTCTAAACTGCATTAGTATTGTAGCCATTCCTAAGGAGGGTTACAAAATGATTTAAAAGCTGTACATATCGATGATGTGTAAAGTATACATTTTAAAAATAGAATGTACATAGCATGTATGTTTTAAAATTGTCTGATGGGCCGTCGGCTGCAATCAATCAATCAATCAATCAATCAATCAATCAATCAATCAATCAATCAATCAATCAATCAATCAATCAATCAATCAATCAATCAATCAATAAATCTTTCTCTGTGCGTGTGCGCGCGTGTGCATGCGTGTACGCATGCGTGGGGGAGGGGGGGGGGGGAGGAGGATGGGTTCGCATGTATGCTTGTGTGCGTCTGTTTTACCCGTACGAGTTTGATAGTGATTTTATGTACGTTTGCAAACGACATGCGCTTTTGTGTGCGTGTTTGCAAATGTTTGAGCATGTTTCTTTGCAAATGTGCGTGTTTGCACATGCAACTATACATGTACTTAAGTTTGAACATACGTGTACTTACAAATGTGTTCGTGAGGAAAAGTTCGTTCATGTGTATTTACTGGAGTCATTGCTCTTAATAATACACTTGATCAGCCCCGAACATGGTTTATGTAAAAGCACACTATCTTGTCATACGAATTCTTTTTACTATCAGTATTATATCTTGTTTAAAATGCAACATATTGTGAGTTTTGAGACTTAACTTCAAGACTCAAACGAACACATACACAAACAACCAAGGATAAAACAAACAAAAAATAGTAAGTGAACAATCAAAATGATTTGTTTTACCACATTTTTACACCGGTCCAAACTGTTATGATACATACTTTAGACATAAATGCAAAAAAATTGATGCGTATGTATTTGTCTTCTCCGGTCGTGTGGTTTTCAGATAGTTTCACGTGTACACCTCAAATGTGACTGTCTGTCTGTCTGTCTGTCTGTCTGTCTGTCTGTCTGTCTGTCTGTCTGTCTGTCTGTCTGTCTGTCTGTCTGTCTGTCTGTCTGTCTGTCTGTCTGTCTGTCTGTCTGTCTGTCTGTCTGTCTGTCTGTCTGTCTGTCTGTCTGTCTGTATGTCTGTCTGTCTGTCTGTCTGTCTGTCTGTCTGTCTGTCTGTCTGTCTCTCTGTCTTTGTCTGTCTGTCTGTCTGTCTTTGCTGTCTGTCTGTCTGTCTCTCTGTCTTTGACGATCATCCTCAGAATACTTTGGCCACTTGTCCTGTCTGAGTGTGTTGAGTGTGTGTTTGGCCCACATGCACGTGTCTATTCATTTCCCTCAGCAAAACTGTCAACATGTACAGATCAGATGCAGACAAGAGGATGTAGCACCGCACACAACTGCAAAGAGGACATGGGGTGATGAGAGCTTCCCCACTGCTGGCCCTTTAACTATAGCCTCGCCACCTTTGTGTATTAGTGGCAGGAGAGGCCGAGCTGTCTGCTGGTGTATGGAATGACTGCTCTAGAAAATCATTAACTACCACCTCAGAAGCAGGGACAGTGTTCTTAATCCCCCAGGATTTCAGCTGGTTGGCACCTGGCCAGAATCACTTGATGCCACTCTTCCATCGTGCCCTCCATCGGCCCGGTCAGCACCACAAGTACCATTCTTCTGGTCTCTGCAGAGTGCAGGGCCCGTATTCACAACGGCGATTTATCTTTTTAACACTCGATTTATCCCCTAGCCCCGCGTTATCTTGATCGGTTAGATAAGGTACGCTCGTCAGAGGATCCTAGGTTGCGCTTTGCTATATATACTGGTTTCCAGCCAAGGGAGAGCGGAACAGGCAGTTGGAATCGTCTGAGTTTAGAGATAAATCGGAGTTAAAATAAATCGCCGATAAATCGCCGTTGTGAATACGGGCCCAGTACAATATCTGGTCGCTGCTCTTTCCCTTTGATTTCCTTTGGGTACTTGTAACCTCTCCCATTGAGGTCAGTAGCTAGCGTCTAGTCCAGAGCGACATCCAGGACACTGGTCAGTACAATTCCTTCCTGGTTTGCCCGCACTGACTTACCTGCCCTTACAAATTTCATCGGTTATAAGGGCACTTTCTCTGTGGTAGTCGCATTGGCTACGTTGATGGCACCCTCTGCTCCTGTCAGTCCTACATCAGCCTGAGTGCATTGTTGAAATGTACGATAGCTCAGACAAAAATAGTGCTCTTCCACTGATTGTAAAACCAGGATCGCAGGAGACATATGGAGTGTCCAGAGGCTTTTCGTCTTTCGTTTGTACCGGTCACGGCGCTTCTCCTTCCGGGTCAAGGTTTTGCTAGGTTTTTGGAGTTTGTCGCCAAAGGCAGAATGGCCACACAGAATAAAGTTTCAGCTTTTGTAGGCTATGTAAGCCCATAGACCACGAACATCATTAGAGCTGGTTAGAGTAAGATCAAATAAAATTCAATTTCCACATTCACTCGATTTTTACGAATCCGGTAAGGAGACGCGGTGTGTTTATTATTAACCCAAATCCACCAGGGAAACAATGGGATTATCTGGTAAAACATCCAGCACAGCGATCAGAGCACCACCAGGGAAACAATGGGATTATCTGGTAAAACATCCAGCACAGCGATCAGAGCACCACCAGGGAAGCAATGGGATTATCTGGTAAAACATCCAGCACAGCGATCACAGCACCACCAGGGAAACAATGGGATTATCTGGTAAAACATCCAGCACAGCGATCAGAGCACCACCAGGGAAACAATGGGATTATCTGGTAAAACATCCAGCACAGCGATCAGAGCACCACCAGGGAAGCAATGGGATTATCTGGTAAAACATCCAGCACAGCGATCAGAGCACCACCAGGGAAACAATGGGATTATCTGGTAAAACATCCAGCACAGCGATCAGAGCACCACCAGGGAAGCAATGGGATTATCTGGTAAAACATCCAGCACAGCGATCAGAGCACCACCAGTCATCACTGTCAAAGTCAAAACAAACAAAAGCCCAAAGGTTACACTTGATGATAAGCCCGTTTAGGTCTTCAAACTACATTCTCACGAGATATATGTATAATCCCAGATTTCTTCCGTCTACAGCACTGTGCCTCGCGCATCTTCAAACTCCAAAGCATGCTCGGCTATCTCCGCCGGTCAAATGACAGGGTTTCAACAAGCGAGTAAAGGCTGTGGTGATTGTTGTGTATCATGCTAGACACCAGAGGAGACCACTGGGATGTGGGCTGCCATGAACCGGTAATCTCTATATCTTGTCGTGTGAGTTATGTTATCTACCCCACACTACTAGCTATGTCCTCTATCCCACATTACACAACAAATGTAATTTAAAAGATATCTGGTTCTCTCCCCTTCTTCTTATTGCAACAAGGAAACATTTGTCCCGCTTGTAAAGAAACCTTTGAATGTGAAATTCACTTTTTGTTCGATTGTCCCGTGTATGACGACATTAGGCAGAAATATATTTCACATATGTGACTCTTGCAGCAGTTGGGAGAAATGCAGTAAGTGTCTTATCAACACAGAATTGTATGGAAATAAGATCCATCGCAGTTTACTTGTATCATGCTTTCAAGAGACGTCGTGAGGCGATTGCAATAGAGTTTTTTTCTGCCGATGAGGCATGAACTTAATGTACGTTGTGACAGGTCGGAGACCTAACAAATAAACAAGCTCGTTCGTTCGTTCTCTCTCTCTTTCTGTATCTCTCTCTGTATCTCTCTCTCTATTTCTCTCTCTCTCTCGTTCTCTCTCTCTCTCTCTCTATCTCTATCTTTGTGCATGTTGTATGCGTGTGTGTGTGCGTGCGCGCGCGCGCGCGCGTGTGTGTAAGGCTGTATGCGCGCGCTCGCGTGTGTGTATGTGTCTGTATGTGCCTGCGTCCGCGTGTGTATGAGAGAGTATTTGCTTCTTCTTCATGCAGGTTTCAGTACTCACTCTATTATCCTCCATTTGCCCCTTGTCTGAACGTCTTTCCCACAAGCAGCAAACACGCCTAAGAGAAACGCTTTCTAAGTAAAAGGCAGCTTTGTCATCATGACAGACAATCTAGACCAGTTGGAGACTAGCTGAAAGACTGATCCGTAAAATAATGCCAAAATGGAAGTTTTACGGCATATCAGAATGTGTAAGGCTATGGAAGACCACTGATCATGAGACTCACTACAGATGGTTAAGAAGAGCATGTGAGTCTACATAAAAACACACAACTATGTGCCCCTTACGAATCGCATTGGGAGACGCAGTAGGTCTATTTTTACCTGAAACCCTCAAGGGGCTTAGTACGATAAATGAGATGAAATCAGCACGTCGTGTGAGACTTAGTCTGGCACTCCAAGAAACAGCAAATGCTACAGCGATTGAGTCAGCAGCAGGAAAACAACGACTGATGGAAAAACGACAAGACCAGCGAGAGGGATAAGAATCCTCGATGCATGTGGCAATCCCTCTACGTCAGCTCCGCAAGACTTCCCAAAGGCACAGATGAAACGGGTTGATCTGACCACTACGTCTGTTATGGAGCCACGAAAAATGCAGGTTCTCTCTCCTTTTTATACATATGTTTCGGCATCTCTCTTTATAAGCATTTCTCTTTAGTAGAAACAACACCTGCAATATTCATTTGCAATGTGATATATGTCGAGAACGTTACTAAAGTTTGTGTTATGCAGTAGCACAACACAAAAAAGTGTAAAAGGTGTCAACTTTCTTGCAAAATACAATCAGGGCGACAACATTTGAGCAAAACTGGAAGTAGAAGAAATAACATATATTCAATTTAGGAACAATTTCTCATCAGTTAGAATCGTAATTGCAGTTCAAATTTGGCTCAGTTAAAGTCATCTGCAGAGTGCCGTGATGTGTATGGAGTTCGCGACTAACAGGTAGAGTACTTGGAGTCAGAAGCATTTTACCAGCGAAGCAGACACACACACACACACACACACACACACACACACACACACACACACACACACACACACACACACACACACACACACACACACATACATACGGGCACATCATCATTGAAGTCCTCCGCGCAGCGAAGATGACGTCAGTGTCGTTTCGTGTGGGATCGCAGGTCAAACTCTGATGGGCAGAGGCGACCGCACACAGGGAAGGCTACGGCAGCAGTAGGGTTTAACCCTCTGTCCTTTCTGGCCTGGCGTTTCCGGTGGAGGCTGGCCAGGCTTCACTTCAAAGACCTTGATATCTTTGTGAGTGAGCTGCCTCCAAGTGCTACAATCAGCAGTCAAGGCTTCCGACCCAATGATAGAAATGCTGCAGGACTGCAGTGTGCTTTTGGTTGTGTCCTTGTAACGTCTGGTTGGAACACCTTGCCGACATGTGCCATGCCTTACTTCTGCACAGAGGAGTAGCTTTGGTCGGTGGTTGTGATCCATTCTCATGATCTGGCCAGTCCACCTCAGCTGGCCCAGCATGATCAAGCATGATTATCACTTAGTGGACAGCATGTTGTCAGAAAGTCATTGTGGCAGAACAGAAATACAGTTGACATGATCTACAGACTCATATACACCCAAGCAGACACACACAGGTACACACACACACAAACACACACACACACATACACACACGCACGCGCGCGCGCACATACACACACACAAACACACACACACACACACAAACATACACACACACACAAACACACACACACAAACACACAAATGGACGAGCGGCGGACCCACAGATGGATGGAGAGTAAGAGAGAGATAGATATATAGATAGATAGATAGAGAGAGAGAGAGAGAAAGAGAGAGAGAGAGAGAGAGGGGAGGGGGGAGTGAGAGAGAGAAAGAAAGAGAGCGGGGGTAGTGAGAGAGAGAAAGAGAGAAGGTGAGAGAGAGAGGTGAGAGAGAGCGAGAGAGTGAGAGAGAGAGAGAGAGAGAGAGAGAGAGAGAGAGAGAGAGAGAGAAAAGGTGAGAGAGAATGTCTCTACACATCAAAGGTAGCAGTGCTTTATCAATGTCCGCCCGGGGTTTCACATGCCTCAAACGCAGAGATTCGGAAATTGTCGAACGTGTTGTTGTTGTTGTTTCTGCCTCGTACTTATGAAATCTTTTTCAGCAAGCTAAGAATGAATTAATGATTTTTCCCTCTCATTTACTCACATGAAATAGTTCTGTTCGTGACTCAACAGGTGATGCAAACTTTTAAATATTTAAAATGTTTCTTTGATCATAATCTAATGATCACATTGTCCCCAATGTCGCAAATATCGGTTTCAGATATATAGCGATATTTAGGAACCATTACCCTCTACGGAATTCATTTTTTTCAAATCTTTTAATTCAATTATTTTATTTAACGAGGGTATATATTTGTACAAACGTCCATCTTCCAGTGGCCCTCAAAATAAAACATTGTGACAAGAAAAATGAGAACTCTCTCTCTCTCTCTCTCTCTCTCTCTCTCTCTCTCTCTCTCTCTCTCTCTCTCTCTCTCTCTCTCTCTTTCTCTTTCTCTCTCTCTCTCTCTCTCTCTCTCTATATATATATATATATATATATATATATATATATATACATGTATATATATATCTCTCTCTCTCACCACGCGCACTCATTAATACACACACCTTGTTAACATGAGAATATACAAGTGTTCCAAAATTGAGCTATCGTTATAAGCACTTGAACTGTTAAGATGTTGAGATTGATGCTTTCGAGTTGCTCCTGCGAAATTCGCCTCTGGTCCCTGCTCAAGGTAACACCTGCTTTTCACGAGGAATTGCGTGCTCTCAGCACGGCAGCATGGGCGCGTTTGTTTGGCCCAAAATCTCGCGATTCTCCTTAATGGCTAGTCGAGGGCGAGTGAGACGCTTCTACAGCTAGAAAAACGGCCAATCATCTCGCAAGGCGGAAGAACATGGCTGCGTCCTGGCGCCAGAGTCAGTGAAGAAGGTGCCGATAGACGAAATAACTGACGATTCAGATATCTCATCACTTTTTCACTTTATAGAACACACCGATTGAGGGAGCTCCGGACCTCCCTCGGCATTCCACCATCACGGCGAATGCGTCCTTATGAGCGAGGAACGTAGGCAACGCCTAGCCCTCGCGATTCTCTCGAGATTTTGGGCCAAACAAACACGCCCCATGAGCCACCCTGGAAGTCGATCGTGACGGAACAGACTCGGGAAAGTATGAATTGTATTAATAATCTGTGGACGTATGCAAGAAAAAAGAATAGAGTAATTTATCCCTGAATAGAGGTATTCAAGAATAAAGTGCCAGTGATTCGTTCACAGGAAAACTGAATAGCTCTATGCTGGCTGGTTATTCGTAGAAATAAAGCCAGAATAGAGCTATTCAGTTTTCCTGGATACAAAGCACTGGCACTTTATTCTTGAATACCTCTATTCAGGAATAAATTACCCTATTCTTTTTTCTAGCATACGGCCCCAGGATACTTTACAATCTGGTGATTAGGGCGTGGTACGGGCGTTAGACTAACAACAGAATACCAAGGTTATGACATTCCACAGGATACATTCGAAGCTAATAACTATTCTTAAGGCTTCTACACACGTACCGTTTTTCAAGCCGATTTTGCTGCCGATCCGGTCTGACCATGCGTGTAAAAATCGGGTCGATAGCCACACGCAACGATAAGCAGTGGAGCAGTGCCATCGATGCTTTGGCGTGAAGGTGCATTGACCCGCATTTCCTTTTTTAAAATGTAGGAGCTTTCACGACCTATTGATGCATTCAACATACATCTTTGATAAATTAATGCTGTTCATGGCATACATTTTCTTTGGATGGGTTTCTGTGGGAAGCGTAGACAGATCTGCCATTTAATTTTGCAACTAGTCGCCAGAATGCGACAACGAGGCTCTGCGCCTCGTTCTCGCGCCTAAGCCATGGCAACAGATGCTTTGGCGTGTAGATCTATGCGTGTAGATCTATGCGTGTAGATCTATGCATGTAGATCTATGCGTGTAGATTTATGCGTGTAGATCTATTAGTGTAGATCTATGCGTGTAGATCTATGCGTGTAGATCTATGCATGTAGATCTATGCGTGTAGATCTATGCATGTAGATCTATGCGTGTAGATCTATGCGTGTAGATCTATGCGTGTAGATCTATGCGTGTAGATCTATGCGTGTAGATCTATGCGTGTAGATCTATGCGTGTAGATCTATGCGTGTAGATCTATGCGTGTAGATCTATGCGTGTAGATCTATGCGTGTAGATCTATGCGTGTAGATCTATGCGTGTAGATCTATGCGTGTAGATCTATGCGTGTAGATCTATGCGTGTAGATCTATGCGTGTAGATATATGCGTGTAGATATATGCGTGTAGATCTATGCGTCGACCTGCATTTCCAATTTTAAAACCTAGGAGCTTTCACGACATATTGATGCATTCAACATACATCTTTGATAAATGAATGCTGTTCATGGCTTACATTTTCTTTGGATGGGTTTCTAGTATCCCCAAATACAGCGTTTTCTGTGGGAAGCATAGACAGGTCCGCCATTTAATTTTGCAACCAGTCGCCAGAACGCGACAACGAGGCTCAGCGCCTCGTTCTCGCGTCGCCCGGCATAGGAATCGGACCGGACCGGGTCGGGGAATAGAGCCTGCCCTACTGACAAGAATCGGGCCGGATTGTATGCAAAAATGGGTCAACCGTTCCGATTCTTGACCGGATTGCCAGCAAAATCGTGGGACAAACGGTACGTGTGTAGGAGCTAATAACTATTCTTACAAGGAAGGTACAGCTGACGGTACAGGTCAATAAGGTATACCGATTTTTAACATAACAATTTTGCAACATAGGATGCTCTAGTTTTAGTGCAGCTCAGCTGGAATTTTGCCTGATCATACAATAAAGGAAGGAGTAACTGACAAAATACGATCTCATGTAGTTAATGTTACAACTTATGAAGCCTGAAGTCAATTGCATGTGCACCAACAGCCGGTTGTTATCGGGACTCACAACTATGGGAATAGGTTGAAGAAGGATTATCATTCTACACAAAGGTGTTCCGTCGTATTTTTGGAGTTCCTCCGTCTTGAGTTTAAAAGAGAGATCCACAAAACAAACAAACAAACAAACAAGCAAACAAACAAACAAACAAAACCCTTGAGCATAGATGCTATCTACACTTTCTTGAGCAAATGACTGAATAAAAATATTAAAGCTTTTCATTTTTCTCCATCCAGTCATTGCCATTTCTTCATTGACTTTATGAATACTTTACTTCTTTACTGCAGAAATAGTATTTCTTTGGTTGAATCGTGTTTGCTCTCTTACTTCTTCCTTAGCTGGAAGAATGTAGTGAATACGTAATACAGCTATACTCAAATGCACTGGATGTGAGTCATCTATCGGAGCATATTCTCCACATAGGAGTAAAACTTGCTTCTACTGAGGGCAAAGAAGGTGCTCCGTAGTACTAAGGACCCTTGATGCGCCATTGCGTCAGCATGAGAATACGTATCAGAAAACTCAGATGATAGTGATTCCTATGTATGCCTTTCAAGTGTTGGGGGGAAAAAGGATCGATTTAGAGGCCCAATAATTCGGGGAGTTATGAGAAAAGTGGTTTGAGCTCAACAGTTTATTAGTAGGTCGCTACATACAACCTGAACCCTCATTATATTTAAAGAAAACCACAGATCGACATTTCAGTACATGCAACTCATGAAATTGCCTCAGTGAATGTATATCCGATTGTTCTGCACCGTTAACAGACGCGATTGAAGCTTCCGTCACTTTCAAAGACATGTTGCATATGCCGATAACAGTGTTAAACCGTCGTGCCCGGGGAAAACGTTGCTGTTGCAGAAACTTCTCGAGTGCGTGTCGCCTTGTCCTACTATCAAATTCTGAAGAAGAATAAGAAAACAACCAATATTACTGTTCCAGAAAAAAATCCGGAAAAATCTTTTTTCATTTTAACTGAATAAAAAACGCGGAAGACAAACTACTCTAACTTTCTCAGTGATGTGTCGAAATCAATGTCTGTCGCTCACCGATTCAGACCTGCCCGGAAGAAATAGATTTCAGTAATCCATTTCGAAGGAAGGTCGATTTTAAATTTAAAAAGCAATAGCAGATAACAATGGTGCTGCCACTAGAAAAAAATGTGCACAGATTGCTGCGAAGTGACACTGATAGCTTCGTGAAAAAAGTTGCCCTGTGCCATCAATCGCCGTGAGAGCATTCTCGTATCTTGCTGTGACAAAAACCAAAGCAGACTGCGTTCCTCTTCGTAGATACATGTCCCTGGAGAGCATGATAAGAACGTGTTTTAGAGCCAGAGGTGGTAATTTAAAAAGATGGCGCGGAAAGTTTTCAATTCACGGGAAAATGCTCCACCTAGATTATATCTCAAAAAGGGCCTTGGGGAGTGTTCGGCCGAATTACTTTTTTCCGCAACGCGGGTACGTCAGAGCATCCTTGTCTAACGGAGTTGCTTTCTTTCTCAACACGCAAGCGTTTCCTTAACTGTAGTACTTGAATGCGATCTCTCGCACAAATTTAAAGAAATGCTGTGTTTGGAACTTGCATGAAGACCATATCTCTTAGTGCCTTTTAAAGATTTTGTTTCATGCACTTATATTATCAGTGATCAGGGGGGTAACATAAACAAATGTTTAACAGGTTGGACTTCCGTTGAAAATTATTTTAATGAAAGCTGCTGTGACTTTCCCATTTTCTTTAAGTCTGTTATTAACTGGTGTTTGCGAAGTCTTGGCAAATACTTGCCAAGTATTCTGTCAAAATTTGCCGGGTCTTGGGATATATTAGCTGAATATTTGGTCAAGTGTTCCGATTTCTATTGGTTTTCGCCAAGACTTGGCAAATATTTGCCAATACTTGAGATATTGGCTCGACAAGTATTGCCAATAAGTATTGGCGCGATATATTTGTGAGATCCCCTCAGAGTACAATGGCGGAAGAAATATATGTCGCTTCGATTACATTTACAGCAATTGCACACTTACGGTATGGGCTTGGTGCAAATCGATGCCTTATTGCAAATGTCCTTTGTTTTCGAGATCTTGGCTTGGTTTCGTCTAGCTATTAAGAAACCAAAGATTTGCCAAGACTTGGCGCAATAATTGCCGAAATGTTCCCAAATGTTTGCCTATAAGTATTTGCCAAGACTTGGTGAATATTAGCCCAGATTTATTTGTCAATTAAGAACAAGCTTAAGAATAGTATTTACAAGGCAACTTGTTGTTTTTAGAGTGTTAACGATCTCTCAAGCTACAGCACACGTGACTAACTGTCGATTTACTGTGTTTGGTTTCTGTGTTCAATGGCCTCTTCTTTAGCGGACACCTGACAAATAGCGCACCACAGGCTCCAAGTTTACATAAACTCAAAGTATCTTATTCTCACGGAGAAGTGCAGCAACTACGGATGGCTGGCCATGGCTGCTTAGTTTGAGCTTTAATTCTGTTAATGGAACGCAAAGACCATCGAATCCGATCAGTGTGCACCTGAGAGGAGCACACTTTGACAGATTTGCAATGATTCACACCCAAATGCAAAGGCATTGTAATGGTGTATTTGATTACAATACATTCAAATACAGGTGCCTTAGAATGCACCAACTCGAATTCACAGCGAATTCGTTACTGAAAATATTTTCTCTACAGCACTGTAACAAACATATAATGAACCTCACAGTGATTTGCATACAACTTAATTAAGTACTAATTTCAAAGACAAGATTACATCCAGCTATGTTCACGCGCGCGCGCACATACACACACACACACGCGCGCACACGCAAATAGTAGAATTTATCTTACAGATCTTTAACAGAAAATGAGGATATATTTTATGATGAAAACGAACGAACACGAATTAAAAAAAATAGTGTTTTGTCGAATGCTCTCTCTCACGCATTTACGCATTCACGCACGTATGCACGCACACGCGCGCACGCACTCACAAACACACACGCACCCACACACACACACACAAACACACATACACGCACGCACGCACGCACGCACACACACACACACACACATACACACATAAAAGCATGGACGCTTGAGGCAGCGATTCATCTGCACCTCCTGCTTTCAACTCTGCACCATGTGTCAGGAGCTAATTAGCAAATGGAAAGGGGACACTAAGAAAGGTAGGTTTTAAAAATATGCGTCTTGAGTGCTGTCTTGAGAGTTTCGTAAGTACAGGCAGGCCTGTCTAGTTTCAAGAGGAAGGGAGTTCCAAGTCAGAGGACCCAAAACGGAAAAGGATCGTTTGCCATAGCTTTCGAGAGAAAAACGAGGAACTGTTAGGAGGAGAGCATCCTGAGACCGGAGCGATCGGCAGGGCACGTACAGGTGGACACCGTCCCGGAGGTAGGACGTGTGCCACCTTCGTGAAGACAATGTAGCACAGACTGCAAACTTTGTAACTTTGTAATCCAATTTGGTCCTAATAACTAGAAGCCAAGACAGTGAAGTGTCTTCAGGTGCGGAGTGATGTGTTCCCATTTGGATTTGCGGAGGACTAGGCGTGCAGCACTATTCTGAATTATCTGCAGTCTTCCATTTGATCTCATGTATCTATCTTATAATTATATCAGGCTCAAACGCGAACGACTGACCCAGTCGATCGTCCAATCAGGTGTTTTCTATCAAACTGCTACGGCATGTTAGTCCGGATTCGATTGCCCTACCAAATGAACTAAGTCGATTTGACACTGCGCTG
>JAWQFJ010023124.1:0-12500 GCA_034096865.1 Theodoxus fluviatilis | reverse complement strand
GTCCCGTCTGTCCATCCTTTTGCATACGTGTCTTTTTGCCCATAGTTCATCTATAAGAATGTATTATCATTTCAGTCTATCTGGCTATTTGTCAATCTGTGCACTCGTTTCTCATCCCACCCTCTGTTTCTCTTTCCTTCCGCCAGGCTCCTCTGCACTGCTCTTCCCCTCTCTCTCTCTCTCTCTCTCTCTCTCTCTCTCTCTCTCTCTCTCTCTCTCTCTCTCTCTCCGCAAGGTAGCAATGTATCTTTATTATGCCTTCCGATTACGAGACCAATTTCTTGCTAGTTTAGAATATGACCATGAACAATATCGTTGTGATGAAAGAATGTGCGTTAATACTATTTTTATACTGTTTCCATTGTTTGATTGTTACCGATATGTACTAGCCAATGTGTTCACTTGGATTGTACACCTTGTTTCAAATTGTGGCTCAAGTATACTGGCTCCTAAAAAAGAAGCAAGTCATGTACATGTATCATTGTATGTATTGTTGTGATGGGCCAGTGGCCTAAATAATAAAATCAATCAATCAATCTCTCTCTCTCTCTCTCTCTCTCTCTCTCTCTCTCTCTCTCTCGCTAGCTAGCTAGCTATCTGTCTGCCTGCCTGCCTGTCTGCCTGCCGATTCCGTTCGTCCGTCTCTCTCTCTCTCTCTCTTCTCTCTCTTTCCCTTTCTTTCTCTCTTTCTCTCTCTATCTGCCTGCCCGCCCGCCCGCCAGCCTGCCTCTCTCTCTCTTTCTCTCTCTCTCTCTCTCTCTCTCTCTCTCTCTCTCTCTCTCTCTCTGCTCCCTCTCGCATCTACCTCTCTCTCTCTCTCTCTCTCTCCCGCCCTCCCCTCCCCCCCCCTCCCCCCCCCTCTCCCCCTCCCCTCCTCCCTCTCCCTTCCCTCCCTCTCTGTGTGTCTCTCTTTTTCTCTCTCTCCCTCTCTCTTTCTCGCTCTTAACCTAGTTCACAGCCATAACAGACCAGAATACCACACCCATTCAATGGACCCGAATTCACACCTTCCCACAGTTGCCCCGAAGAGCTCGGGTCTCTACCCTGAAGACGGTTAGGCCCGACTGAAGCTGACATTTATGCCGAGGTGCCGTAAAACCTGCCTTGAAGGCAGCGAGAGATCCGTTGCAAGGACACATGAGTCAAGTTGGCGAAAAGGTCAGAAAGTCCTCGAGGCGCGTGGAATTCAACGGGTCCATTGGAAGGCCAACCTTGTTGCAATGATGTAGAAAGGAGAAGAGCTCCCAAGCGATCTCTGTTGACTGTAAGCAACGGAGTCATCCTCCCTGGAAGAGGTATTGAGCCGTAAAAAGGAAATTGTGCTGAGCGCCAGATCGTGCGCATATCGTTGATGATGATTGCTCTCCGCAGGCTGAAATTCGTCTTGTCGTAACGTGCAAAACGATAATGCTACAGTTCCATGCTTTTAAGCAAGAAGGGGAACTCATAATGCATTGCTGATCACTTATTTATAACTAGGATTTTCCTTTACGGTGCTTTCCTGAACAGACGAGCAAAGTTACTTTCTGTGGACAAAGGACACCTTCATATTCTCCTTACAGCGTGGGAACCATTATAAAGCGAACGCATTTCCTGTTGGTAGCTGATGCACTTTGGGATTAACATCGATGAAACATCGTTCCTAACTACTTCTCCCTTTTCTCTGTCCTCTATTCATAATCACAAGTTTGGGCAGCAGCCACCTTCTTCCTTTCGTGGGCAAAGTGGGGAGGGGTGTTTGCAGGGGTGGGGGGTATGACACAGCATTTGAAGTAAATGAAAATATGCATCCCCTAAAGTCAGGAATTCTCTTATGACATTCTGTATGCTAATGGTATTGTTGGCTTTTGGGGGTTGTTTTTTTGCATCTTCTAAACTAGATCCCAAATCAGCAGTAGAGCAAACTGCCTTCCATTCGTAAAACATTGTCTAAAGTAGTTTGAAAGCCTTGTGGTAAACAGACCCAGATATCGCACACGACCTCTTGGTTCTCTGTAAAGCATTCGCTAGTCCCCAAAACAAGCAATTGATGATGGCTGAGAGAAACAAATGGTTTAATCTCATTGATTGCTTCAGATGCCGTTACTATGATTTTTTTGTTCCTTTGTATGCTGGCGACACAGTGCAACACTGTGACTGGTTGTCCAGAACAAGCGTCACGCAAAAGTAATTTCCTCCACACTGTGTTCCTTAGGTGGGTGCAATTGTGATTTTCGTAGTCTTTGAACTGATTCTTTTTTAAAGTTTGGTAATTAACTACCTCAAACTTCCACAATATAAATGCTTGGTTTTGGTTTACACGTCATCGAAGAAGAATTTATTAAATGACAGTATCGTCTTTCCCGTTCTTTTTTGTGTGTAAAGTTATTCTGCATCAGAATGTTCCTGGTGGAAATGCCCTGGTCAAGAATGTATTGACTTCCTTAGGTGCTTTTAGAAAAACACATGAACTTGATAATCAGCTCCATAATTGGATAGTAGACTGCAATAAAACCCTACATTAATGTAGTATACCCGATATTATATTTCAAGGCGTTGCCGTGACACAATAATAGAGTGACTCATTTCGAAAGAAACCAAAAATGAGGATGCTTCCATTTGTTACCCTTTACAGCACAACGCCTATGAACGTTGATATAAAAGAGCCATAGGCTGACCCCCCTACCCCCACCCACCCACCCACCCACCTTCACTGCCATCCTAATCATGGAAGCAATGTCATTTCCGCTGTCTTGGCTAGATGCAACAGTGACACATTGTGTAGCGCACACCTAGCTGCGTCATTTCTGCTTCGTAAGGTCAGTGACCGCGTGATACACGCCATCTGTTTATGCAGAACTTTGCAGGCACTGCCATGAAGTGGTTATACTTCCACAGATGGCATGCGTCTTTCCTATCTTCAAGTCACTGTGAAAAATCGTCACTGCTGTCCGAAGAAAGAGGCGATAAAACTATACAAATTAGATTAACAAGAGTAGAGACGAGCTGAAGATCCTGATAGAAATGACATGAGTAGTGATATACAACCCTTCGGATTCCTTATATAAAAGATGCTCTGATGTAGTCAGAATTATTATTTCAATTCGTACGACAAAAGTTCATTTGGAAACTAGGGCAGATTTTTCATGAGAATATTGCCTCCGAAAGAGGCTGACCGATCCGTTTATGAATAAAACCTTCCACGATGACTGCAGGGCGTTACGTCTGGTACCGTAAACATGTCAAACCTCTTGGACTGGCGGTTATGCACTGCCCCGCCACTGTCTCCTTCCAGACGCCCACAGTAAGTGTAGTCAAGTCGTCAGACGATTTCCTAGCTTCTTACAGGCGCCCTGCATTCTCTACGTGCTCTGGTGAGTTCCTCCATGTCAACCCGTCAAGCTTAAAAGCTAAAAAGCCAGCAGGAGGGCACGGTGCGGTTGTTTAGAGGGAGACAACTGTCATTGCGCAAAGAACGGTAGTCTCGCACATCGATTATACGTCATCGAGCAAGATGGCGGCGAGAGGAAGGAGCATCCTGGGATTCTACTTGAAAAGTGCTCCGGCCCAGAAAACCGGGGTTTTGGGGGAAATGGACAGTCAGGAACTGGCTAAGTGGGGATATGACTGGACTGGCGATGCAGACGTTACCGCCGAGGAGGAGGCTGGGAGCTTCTGAGGAATTAACAGGACGCCTTGTTTGGAAAATTTCACTTGAAACGGGGAGGTCGGATGGATACGAAGGCTAGTGGGAGGGAAACATAACACAAAGTGTTTGTGTCAGAGCGAGTGCTCCTCCTGGGTTAATGCGCGGTGACCTGTGGTGGGGTGCATATGAACCTATTATGTTAGGTGGTAACTACGTCGTAGTTGTCTACTTCGTTGTTCACAACTTTGAGTTGTTCCCAACTACGACAGTAAGGTGTGCATGAGACGCTACTTGGTCGCCACAACGAAGTAATGACCCAGATGAATAGTTATTATTAACTTGGGATATCCCATCTAATGTGCATGCATAGAGGTCATGATAAGAGTTGAACCAGCCAACTCTGTGCACATTTCAATGGCGGATCTCTCTCTGGTTCGCACAGAAAACGCTCTATTTCGGGATACTAGCAACATATCCAAAGAAAATGTAAGCCATGCACAGCATTAATTTATCTAATCTGTATGTTGAATGCATCAATAGGTCGTGAACGCTTCTACATTTTACATATCAAATGCAGGTCGACACATCCACTGTAATCCACACGCTTCTCTGTAATAAGCCGTGACCGATGGCAACGGGTAACACATACTTCAGCGTGGATGTGTCGACCTGCATTCGATTTGTAAAATGTAGAAGCTTTCACGACCTATTGATGCATTCAACATACAGCTTTGATAAAGTAATGATGTGCATGGCTTACATTTTCTTTGGATGGGTTGCTAGTATCCCGAAATAGAGCGTTTTCTGTGCGAACCGGAGAGATGTCCGCCATTGGAAATTGCAAATAGTTGGCTACTTAGCCGTGTAGTGCTGATACAGAGCACCACTAAATTTTGAGTTGTGTAGTGGCCAACTTAGGAGGTAACTACGCGTATTCAGCTTTCATGCGCACCTTACTTCGCAATTTAGTAGCAAATTTTCCCATTTAGTTGCCTACTACCGTGTAGTAGGTTCATATGCACACCACCACTGGTGCTGAGTGGCGGAGTCTCGTGGAAAGCGGAGCGTCCCTGTATCATTATTTCATTTTTGCTGCTCTGCAAGGTTCCAGTAAGTCATCCTGCT
The DNA here is from genome assembly GCA_034096865.1 of Theodoxus fluviatilis. Lineage (NCBI taxonomy): Eukaryota > Metazoa > Mollusca > Gastropoda > Cycloneritida > Neritidae > Theodoxus > Theodoxus fluviatilis. The sequence continues at coordinate 7,747 of JAWQFJ010023124.1, read as the reverse complement.
CAGCACACCGTTCTTAATTGATATCAATGAGAGACACGAGTACACAAAGTTACTGCTGTTGTCATTTTTATTGCACCGTGGTGGAGTTTTTGTTGCATCCATCTATCTGAGGCCAAGGACGCAGTTTGTGTTGCTCTTTCACTCATTGCAATATCGTTTGCGCACTTTCTACACCCTTTAAGAAAGTTTGGACTCGATGCTAAAATCGTATTATGACTGTATAATCTTAAGTAGTTAATTAGTTAATAAGCAAAATAACTTCAAAAAGTTCAAAACTGATCCTAATGAAATTTCTTGCACTGTCGGGGCTTTATTCTGGAAAACTACCTTTAAAATTAGGAGATTCTACCTTTTTCATTTTGGAATAACGACCAAAAACATACATTTTATCGCAAATCACGAAATTGATTTCATCAAACTATTGATAACGTAGTCGTATGCGTTCGGCACTCAGAAATCGCTTTGAGGCAGTAAAATGAAGTAAGCGTCGTAGCGTCAGACCTGGCTGGCAGAAACTCCTGCTCGAAGGGGAGAGCACTCTAAGAGCGCAAACATCCTCCAAGGAAGTTACACGTTCTCTTCCACGGTGGCAGAAGCCATTTCATGCATAAGGTTTTTTCGCTCATTCCTCATTTTCATCAGGAAAGCAAGTCAGGGCCGTGAAGAGTAAAGAGTTGATGGTGACTGCCACATCTTTGCACTAGCGCAATCACCGAATTTTCTGCATGATGTGTGAGACTTAGGGCAATGACCTGCTCCAATGATTTCATTTGCGCGCAGACACAATCTACAAGAAAATACTTCCCGCAATGTAAAACTCATGTCTGTTATGATGAATGCCGTGCCATGACGGAAGGTAGCCTAATTTCTTTTTAATAATAAGCATTTCCCGCCAATTAAGTCTGACCTCAAAAACGTCAGACAATGCCATTCTGTTGGAACAAGGCACAATCAGAATTGTGAAAGGAAACGGAGACGTGGAGAATCTGAAAAATGGCGGCAAACATTTGGTATGGAAGGAAGTGGCAACTTGAAGAAGAGGGAAATACAATCAGCTGGACGGAAGGTATGGTTCCATAGAGCATCCTGGGGCGAAAGCCTCTCAGTGCAATTTGTAGTTCGCCAAACACGTGTAGATTTCAACTGGCGGCAGTTAACATCCCAGCATGTGTAATCATGTGTACAGGTGGGAGAATGTGCTTGCAGGTCCATAGAATGTATATGTAAATATATAGAAATACAGATCATTCTTCACCTTCTTCCACAGGTTAACCTGTATTTACAAAACAAATAGGAAAGTCAAAGGCGCAGTAGTAGATATTATTCTTGCACATTGAGCATACCTCCTGGGCACATTCAGAACAGTGGAGGTTCTACACTACTTTACAAAGAGACAGATATATTTTAAAACTATGCTTTCACAGACACATAGATCATAAAACAATGCTTTCACTTTCTTTATTCTAATAGCTCCCAAAAATTGAAATAATTTTTCGTATAAGGTTGTCCTACTGTTTTATTTGTAAACCTTCTGTCGAATTTCAGTATGTGTTGCGTCTGTAGTGAACACAAAATCCGCTTTGAGGTCTACCTGTATCGGAATTATGAATAACCCACGAAAAGCTACATGTTGTTAGCTCCTAGTGATTACTTCAATGCAATCTTTACGAGTGAGGTCAATAATGTGCCCTGTTTGTGTGTGTGTGTGTGTGTGTGTGTGTGTGTGTGTGTGTGTGTGTGTGTGTGTGTGTGTGTGTGTGTGTGTGTGTGAGGTGTGTGTGTGTGTGTGTGTGTGTGTGTGTGTGTGTGTGTGTGTGTGTGTGTGTGTGTCTGTTTGGCTGTCAGTCTGGCTGGCTCTCTCTCTCTCTCTCTCTCTCTCTCTCTCTCTCTCTCTCTCTCTCTCTCTCTCTCTCTCTCGGAGTCTTCAGCATGGCACTGAACTGAACAGACGTGTTGCGCATCGCTCTGACAAGATTGTGCTTTTTCGTCGCTCCTACCAGCGGAAATTGTGTGAAAGCCGCCGTATGTGTTCGCCACGTCGCCTGGAACAGCATTATGTAAGTCGGAATGAATTTTGACTTTGCATCTTGAAATTTATATCGAACTTTGGTTTCACCCTTTCGCGTGAAGTAAACAGCAGTAAGCCGCCATTGGCGCCGCCTACACGACAAAGACAGCCGCTGACTTGTTGCGCATCGCTCTGACAAGATTGTGCTTTTCATCGCTCCTACCAGCGGAAATTGTGTGAAAGCCGCCGTATGTGTTCGCTACGTCGCCTGGAACAGCATTATGTAAGTCGGAATGAATTTTGACTTTGCATTTTGAAATTTATATCGAACCTTGGTTTCACCCTTTCGCGGGAAGTAGACATCAGTAAGCCGCCATTGGCGCCGCCTACACGACAAAGACAGCCGCTGACCTGTTGTTGACGCGAACCGTGACAGACAATGATCATGCAACAACAACAACGTGTGTGACAGCCTTTTGTGCTTATTGTTCGTCCCTTTATTTGTGAAATTGTTTTTATTTAGTGTTGTACTGAATTGCAAGCAAAGTGTAGCTAAAATCGCTCCGACCGAATGAACTGTAACGCTTCCTTTCGGAAATAGCACATGCTAAAAACGGCTACGTGAGGGTGCTACTATTCTTGAATCAAACTTTTGTGCGTGGAAGTGATTTTGCAACTTTGCGTCAAATTTGAAACTTGCGTCGTTTTCTGAGGGAAAAGATCCTTCATATTTGTCCATTGCACAGTCTGCGTTGCACGTGCTGCTCGAGAAAGTGAAGACGAACTCACGCAGTTATTAGACTGAACTTATCGCCATGCGTCTTCTCTGAGAATCAAAACTCGTGCGTGCGAATCAAAACTCGTGCGTGGAAGGGATTGTGCTAACTCTGCAAGAAACTTGGAACATTTGTGTTGATTTTGAGAGTAAAATCCCTGTATAGTGTTCATTGCACGTGCTGCACGAAGAACAGAAGACCAACTCACGCAGATATTAGAAATTGAAATTCACTCATCCCAGCGGTTATAATGGGTGTTGACATCTGCGTGCATCGCGTGCGCATTGGCGCATACTATGCAAAGTCATGTGCGCGAAAACAGAAAAAGGTGAAACAGCCGCAGCAAAACGCCAGATGGAAACCTCCATGCGTTGCACGACGTGTACACTGTGATCGACCGTCTGGCGACTTGCGGTTTTCGTTAAAGGCCGCAAAATTTGGACTACTAGTAGGATGCCTTTTTGTTTCCTTCCTCTTGATGAACGTCTCCAAGCCCCGTGAAACTTCCCAAAATATCCATGACCTCTCCGACCGCATCCTCCTGGGAGGGAACGTGGAGCGGAACCCTGGTCCGGACTCTGTCTCCCAAACTGAAAGTGTTGAACCGACCACCCACTCAGATTCCAACAACGACCTAAAAACAATCCGAGAGATGATGGTCAACATGAGCACAGGGATGGAGAGAAGGATGGACGGCATAATGACCACCATCCAGGACCGGTTTGAAGTCTTGCAGAGTGAACTAATGGGTACCAAAAAGCACTTGCAATGGCTCGGAAACCAACAAGAAAGCACGAAATGCTCTGTCGAGGAAATAGACAGACGATGTCAGGATGTTTGCCAGAACTTGACAGAGCTGAACAGGAGTCTACACTCCGAGCAGGAAGCCATCAAAGAACACATAGACAATAATTACCGTGGCACGAAGCACAGGGAGCAGCTTGACGTGGACTCCAGACGCAATAACATCCGGGTGTTCGGAGTGCCTGAGGAAAGACAAGAAAGCTACTGGGATTGTCTCCGATTAGTGCTCCGCCTCCTTGCAGACGCCGTGCCTGATGTTGCCTGGACAGAGAGGGACATTGTCAGTGTCCGCAGACTCGGGACTAGACCTAGCCACCAGGAGAGAAGAGCGCGACCAATCCTGATAGAATTTGTCACTTGGACAGACAAGCTCAGACTACTACAGACAGGCAGAGACGCTCTCAGAAGGCATGGGATTAAAATTGCTGGAGATCTTACCGTGAGGCAAGCTTCTACCCTGAAGGAATATCGGGAACAAGGGAAAAATGCTTATTATAGGAACAACAAGCTGTTCTTCCGCGATCAACCTCAGGAAAGCTGGCGACAAGATCCTCAACGCGGTAATGCTCGGCCGCATAGGCAACCCATAATCCCAAGACCAGCGAGCAACCTCGTCCAAATCAACACCGTGGACGAACAACTCGAAAACACACAGCTCTACCGGCATGGATGTGCTAACAAAGATCCACAAACCCGAGCCCGTAGCCCTCCATGTGCATCGAAGTCCTGCAGCCAGCAACCTTGCTTCATGGAACCCCAGTCAGCTGAGCTTCATAATAGATCGACCTCCGACCGTGCCAACACTCATGGTAACCACACACACGTCGATGACTTTAACACGTCACGCTTGCCCAAGCCGAACACACGTGCAGATTATGGAGCAGAGGGCAATCGCCAGGAAATGACGCCATCAAGTGCGCCGACCACTTACAATGAGGATGCCGCAGAGAGTAACTCTGATTCGTCGCGCCAAGTTGAGCCAAATGCACGTGCTAACCGCCCATCTAGTGGCAATCTGCATGCGCGAAATGAAAGCACGAAACAGACGAAAGAGCCCACACAGTCTACGCAGCAGTCAAGCGATGGTATACTCTCCCAGAGTTCAATATTGACATGGCTGCGACCACAGAGGGAGGGAGAAGCAAGTACCGTGGAGGACACACAGAGAACTACATATGAAGATGACCCAGAGGAAGAAACTGAAGACGAGACCTTTAAGGACGCAAGAACAGATACGTCCGAAATGAATCCCCTAGTGACAACCAACGACGAAGGAAGTACAGAAGCCTCACATAAAAGCTCCGAAAAGGCTGCAACAACAAGCAGGGGTGCATCTTCCAACACCTGGCGGGACAGGCTGAGAAAGCCCCCAGAGGCCGGGAGCCGCGTCTCCAAGGGAGATTCTACTTCAGCCTGACGGTCAGGCCACGGCCCTGGCAGACTCGAAACCACCGAAACAGACCGTTCCTCGACACGCAGGGAAGCTGAGACAGAGTCTCACAATTGTGATATTGTTTGTTGGAACATTGAGGGTCTAGCTTCCAGATTAGGTGAACCAGGATTCTTGAACTATGTCTCATCACATTCTATTTGTCTTTTTCTTGAATCTTTTACAGCAGAAGGTTTTGATTTTGGCCTCTTCCTTGATAAATACTGTGTGTTTCACTCGCCAGCTCTGAAGCTTACTAGTCGAGGACGACGTTCGGGAGGAGTTGTCGCTCTTGTTAAAAAAAGCATCTCTTATCAGGTGTCACAAATACCGTGCGACTACGACTTTATGATAATACTGAGAATCACTGAGCGCTCATGCCCTAATACCATAATCGTGTGTGTTTACATTCCCCCAATCGACTCACCGTATTATTGTGGAAAAGAATCAAAATGTAATTTATATCTCTTGGAAGATATGGTACTACAACTTCAACAGACATATCCGGACTTTGTTATTTTAGTATGTGGTGACCTTAACGCAAGAACTGGCATGTGGAATATACATGACAGGAACGAAGACGAGATGTACGAACAGGATCACGAAGAAGGTTTAGAAAATTGCTCATGTTCCCAGTTAATACATGACCGGAAATCGTGCGATCAAACGACAAACCAATTTGGCAAAATTTTAATAGATATATGCAAAATACACCATTTTTGTATCCTCAATGGTAGTATTGACGATGACAGAGAAGGAAATTTTACCTTCGTGTCCCAGCAGGGCAACAGCGTGGTTGATTACTGTCTTCTCGCTAATGGTCGCTTCGATTTTGCTGTAACCCTCGAAGTAGCTGATCAAATATATTCCTGCCACATGCCACTAGAAATAAACATAGGCCAAAAATACAAGTGTGTTAAGAAAACCAGAGAATGGAAAACGATAAATCGAGTGGTCTGGGACAGGGATAAGGAAGAAGAGCTTAATGTCAAATTACAAGAATCTTCCTTCAAAGAAAATATAAAACAAGCCCAACACACTCTTAACAACTCTGTTGAGGGCGCTATTCAACTTTTCTCAGATACTATGTTATCATGGATCGACTGCATGAGAAAGTCGACTAAAGTAGGCGGCCCCGAAAAACATGCATGCCCCAAATGGTATGATTCGGAGTGTCGCGTAGCAAAATTTCAGGCTAGAAGAGCTCTTATTGCTGTAAGAAAGACAAAAAGCCAGGAAGACAAAGAAAAGTATATTCTACATAGAAATTCGTACAAATCCATCATACGGGAAAAAAGAACTACCTTTCAAAAATCTACATGCACCTCCTTGGTGGCAAATTTTAAAAATTCCCGATCTTTTTGGTCTATCATTAGGAGTACATCTTACACGAGACCATATCAACCAGATATTTCTATTGAGGTATGGGAAAATCATTTTCAAAATCTCCTTCAGAATCACAGGCACCCGACGGTGAGCTACAGTAGAGACGCCAGCGACCCAGTTACTATTGTAGATGATGATCTCGATGCGGCAATAACTGAAGAAGAAGTAAAACAGGCAATAAACAAATTAAAAGCTGGAAAGTCAGTGGGTCTTGATGGAATACCTGGTGAATGTCTGAAATTGTCTAGCGCTCAAATAATCCCTTTTTTGGTAATGTTGTTCAATCGATTATATGAATATCAATACTTTCCTGAAGACTGGGGCAAATCTATTATTATTCCTCTGTTTAAATCTGGAGATAAGCTAGATCCCCAAAATTACAGGGGTATATCCTTGTTGAGCATTATCAGTAAGGTCTTCACGTCGATACTGACCAAACGACTCCAAAATTGGGCTGAGGAAAGAAATAAAATATGCCCCGAGCAAGCAGGTTTCAGATCTGAGCACTCCACGATTGATCATGTATTTACACTTCATGCCATAGTGACAAAACATATGTACGGTGTTGGTCGCGGAAAGCTCTATGCTGCGTTTGTGGACTTTAGCAAGGCCTTTGACTCTGTAGACAGATCCTGTTTGTGGAATGTGTTGCAAAACAGTGGACTTTCAACGAAAATGGTTCAAATGCTCAAAGCAATACACGCCAAAGTTCAGGCATGTGTGAAATGGAACTTTACCATCTCTGACTTTTTTGACTGCCCCGTTGGAGCAAGGCAAGGAGCATTAGAGAGCCCGATAATTTTTTCTCTCCTACTCACGGAGATAGCGGACCAAGTCCGTGCTAGAGGAAGACATGGCGTGCAGTTATTGCCAGGAATGCCCGAGTTGTTTTTCCTCATATTTGCTGATGACGTAGTCTTACTGTCAACTACACCTGTAGGGTTACAGTGCCAAATTGATAACTTGGCCCAAATATCTGAGAGGTATGGCCTGCACATAAACAGAAGGAAAACAAAAGTAATGGTGTTTCGCCGAGGTGGCGGTCTTGGACGAGGGGAGAAATGGTTCCTGGGAAATACAGAGTTAGAAGTTGTCAACAAATACAAATATCTCGGCTATGTTTTTACTACCAGACTATCAGCCACGGTGGCTCTGAATGATCAGAGTATCAGTTCAAAAAAGAAGATAGCCCATTTGTTAAAGGCCATGTGGAAGCTTCGTACCATGAATTTGTCGATATACTTTCGTATGTTTGATGCACAAGTGTTACCTGCGTTACTGTATGCCTCAGAAGTATGGGGTCTTCAGAGACAAGACAATGTTGAAAAAACACACCTCTTTGCA
>JAWQFJ010023121.1:37500-65925 GCA_034096865.1 Theodoxus fluviatilis | reverse complement strand
CGCGCAATTTTTTTCTTCAAATCAGAAATAGCTTTACATTTTTGTCCTCCTGTAACCACTATCAGATGTCCAGCGTCGGCATTAACAAAGAATTACAGAAAACCCACAACAACTATTATCTTTTTATCCATAAATAAAGATACTTCATACACAACACTTTCATGAAACACAAACAAACAAATGAAAATATAGATTTTTTTTTCACCAGCATTGTCCACTTTAGGGTGGCGAACTTTTGTCTAAGTCTAATGGCTCGTGTGGTAGAGCATTGGACTCGTGGTCATGCATGACCAGGTTCGATTCTGCGCTGAAACTTTTTCTTCTCTTTTTTCGAGAGGTTGTGGGTTCCAACCCGACCTGGTTTTTTGTGTTTTTGTTCATGTGTGTTTTTTCCCCATCTTTTCTCGAGAGGTTGCGGGTTCGAACCCGATCTTTTTCATTTTTTTAAATATGCCAAAACCTGGAGGTTCAGCGCCAGCGGTTTTTATCCCTCCAGGTTTACTGGAGGTCCTACAGACTTTATCTGTCTGTGTGTGTGTGTGTGTCTGTCTGTCCCGTCTCCACGGCTTATATCTCAAAAACTACTGGACGGATTTCCTTGAGATTTTGCACACTAACTGGAAGTTAGGTCCGATTGAATGTATCAAATTTTCAGAATCGAGGCTTGAAGAGAAAGTGGTTTTTTTAAGGTCGTATAATCGAAGCACCTCTCTAAAAATTATTGAAATGACAATTGACGGAAAAGCCAAATTTGACGTCATTAATAGCATGACGTCATTTGCAAGTACAATTTCGATCCTATATGCCAGCAGAATTTCGAAACACCTGGGGATGGCGAAATTCCAACATGTGCGACGTCATCAATAACGTGACGTCATTTGCGAGGACAGTTTATAGGAGAATTAATTTAGATAGATATGTCCTCAGATGTCTTAGGCTGCGAGGCCTTTATCTGATCTTTTGATCAGTACTTATGGCTACTCTCACTCTCTCTCTGTCTCTCTCTCTCTCTCTCTCTCTCTGTCTCTCTCTCTCTCTCTCGATCTCTCTCTCGATCTCTCTCCCACCCACCCTCTTACTCTCATTCTCTCTTCCCTTCCTCCTCTTTTCCCAGCTCCCCTCCCCCCCTCTTTCTCTCCCTCCCTCTCTCTCTCTCTCTCTCTCTCTCTCTCTCTCTCTCTCTCTCTCCCACCCACCCTCTTACTCTCATTCTCTCTTCCCTTCCTCTCCTTTTCCCAGCTTCCCTCCCCCCCCCCCTCTCTCTCTCTCACTCTCTCTCTGTCTCTCTCTCTCTCTCTGTCTGTCTCTCTCTCTGTCTCTCTCTCTCTCTGTCTCTCTCTCTCTCTCCCTCTCTCTCTCTCTCTCTCTCCCACCCACCCTCTTACTCTCATTCTCTCTTCCCTTCCTCCCTTTTCCCAGCTTCCCCCCCCCTCTCTCTCTCTCTCACTCTCTCTCTGTCTCTCTCTCTCTGTCTCTCTCTGTGTCTCTCTCTGTGTCTCTCTCTCTGTGTCTCTCTCTCTCTCCCTCTCTCTCTCTCACTCTCTCTCTCTCTCTCTCTCTCTCTCTCTCTCTCTCTCTCTCTCTCTCTCCCACCCACCATCTTACTCTCATTCGCTCTTCCCTTCCTCCCCTTTTCCCAGCTCCCCTCCCACCCTCTCTCTCTGTCTCTTTCTCTGTCTCTGTCTCTCTCTCTGTCTCTCTCTCTGTATCTCTCTTTCTCTCTCTTTCTCTCTCTCTCTCTCTCTCTCTCTCTTACCACATTTGAATATTTTGCCTCAAGGGCTGAATGTAAGTAAGAAAGGCAATACTGCCTAATTCACTACCCTTGTAAAATAAAGTTCGTTCGTTCGTTCTGTCTGTCCTGACTTAAGCGCAACAACTTGGTACTGATAGTCTGTTGGCTTGGCCTAATGGCAGTGAATCGATAATAAACTTGGCAGAAATAGACCTTAAGTATCCTAGAATGTACGAGACCACTCAAATTTCATGAACTATCATCCATTTTTATACAATTTACAGTGCAAAATATGAAGCGAGGGAGTTTACAGAAAAGAACGTTATAATTCCTTTACAAACACGTAGTAACGTCAGTTGCCAAATGAATGGCTCAGATGGTAAAGCGCTGGACAATTGTAACGTTAGGTCATGCGTGAACGGATTCGAATCCGCGCTGAAACTTTTTTCGAACCCGACCTGTTTTTTGTGTTTTTGTGTGTGTTTCCCCCCCCCCCCCCTCTTTTCTCGAGAGATTGCGGGTTTGAACCCAATTTTTTGTGTGTGCCAAAACCTGGAGGTTCAGCGCCAGCGGTTTTTATAAAAAATATATACATACTGTTGTAGTCATACCTCTGTTTTGTCCACATGGACTCTTTCGCTCTCTCTCATTATAAGTAGCGCCCTGGTTACAATGGCTACGTGGATGAGAATTTAGATACTAAATGTAAATGCGATGCAAATACGGTACATAAACAAAACGTATCCTTTTTTCCAAACAACAATAAGTATTCGATTGCTACGTTCAAAACTGCTGGAAAAATACATCCGTTTTTAAGATCTTTAAATTTCACAGATTCCAAGAAGGGCAAAGCCCATACGACTCACATGTTTGACCTTGACCTTTACATGACCTTGACCTTTACATGACCTTGACCTTCAGGTGTCCTTCAAGGTCAAGGTCAAACAACTAAACCTAGCAATGACATCGTACACTAAGAGTAAGAACTGCTTTACACATTTTTCCTACCAAAATACATGTGACCTTGACCCAAGGTCAAGGTCATCCAAGATCATGCAACACAAAGCTGTTAATGCAAGACACAGGAAGCACAATGGTGCTTATTGGCAATTTCTACCATGAGATATGGGCACTTTTAGTGGTTCACTACCCCATTTTGGTCACATTTCATAAGGGTCAAAGTGACCTTGACCTTGATATGTGACCAAATGTGTCTCATGATGAAAGTATAACATGCGTACTACAATGTTATGAAATTTGGAAGAGTAATCTTCCATAGTTCAGGGTCAAGGTCACTTCAAAATATGTATACAATCCAACTTTGAAGAGCTCCTGTGACCTTGACCTTGAAGCAAGGTCAAGCTCACTATGTATTTTTTGTACGCCTTATCATTCTACACCATCATGCCAAAGTGGGTGTTGATAGACTTAATAGTCTCCTAGAAAAATCCAACGTTAAAGTTTTTTACGGATTACAGGTCGCCCGGACGCCCGGACAAGCGGTGACCTTGACCTTGATGATATGTGACCAAATGTGTCACATGATAAAAGTATAACATGTGTACTACAATGTTATGAAGTTTGGAAGAGTTATCTTCCATAGTTCAGGGTCAAGGTCACTTCAAAATATGTATACAATCCAAATTTAAAGAGCTCCTGTGACCTTGACCTTGAAGCAAGGTCAAGTCACTAAGTATTTTTTGTGAGATCTTGTCATTCTACACCATCATGCCAAATTGGGTGTTGATAAACTTAATAGTGTCCGAGGAAAATCCAACGTTAAAGTTTTTTCAGGTTTACAGGACGCCCGGACGCCCGGACGGGCGCCCAGACGCCCGGACGGACGACACGGGTGACCTAGTATGAAAGTATAACATGTGTACTACAATGTTATGAAGTTTGGAAGAGTAATCTTACATAGTTCAGGGTCAAGGTCACTTAAAAAATATGTATACAATCCAACTTTAAAGAGCTCCTATGACCTTGACCTTGAAGCAAGGTCAATCAAACTGGTATCAAAAGATAGGGATTACTTTGCCCTATAAAACATATATAGATCAGGTATCCAATCTCAAAAACTTCAGCCAAAAATTGGGAAAATGTGAAAAATGGCTGTTTTTTAGACGGCCCCTGGTACCTTGACCTTGAAGCAAGGTCAAGTCACTATGTATGTTTTTGTGCGCCTTGTCATCATACACCATCATGCCAAATTGGGTGTTGATAGACTTAATAGTGTCCGAGAAAAATCCAACGTTAAGGTTTGTACGAACACCCGGACGCCAGGACGGACGAAAAGGGTGAGTACATAGACTCACTTTTGCTTCGCATGTGAGTCAAAAATCTTAATTCATTTTTGATGGAACACGAGAGATGATGTGTGTACTTACATGACGTTTGGGTGCTGGGTTCCTCTGCCACTGTCTGGAGGAATGGGCAACTCATCGTACACAGCAGGGTCTACAAACGTGTCATTGTCTTCGCCTGCCTCTGGTTCCGCTTGGGCATTTTTAGGATCTCCATTCTGTCTGTCAGCTCGCGAAATGGGAGTAATTCGATCTCCACGCTTTGACTGGTCATCAAGACTCTTGATATCGACGTCTGAAGTTTGAGTTGATCGCGTTGAAATTCCATTTGCAAACAAAGCATTGTTAGTTTCTTGTGTTGGATTATCCACGACCTGATGAATGCTTAAAGTATTAAGTTTGCGTGTCTTCTCTGGCGGAGTCTGTTTTCCTCCATCTTGACCGCGGTTTGCGTTGTCATCCCTTTTGAGTTTTATGGACGCAATGTTAACGCTTGGCATTTGCATCACATCGGTTTCGTGAGATGGAGCTGGTCTGGAACCAGAGTTGTTACAATTTTGGCAACAGTCGGCAAAGTGATGGTCGGACCTCTGGAACAACAAGCCATTTTGAACTTGAAGAGAATCACCAGAGCTCTCCACGGATTCCGCCACAAAGCTCTCGGCTGCGAGTTGCAGATTTCCCGAACTGTCATTGGCGGATGGAAGTAAATTCTGGGCCAACGTGTTGACTTTATTGCCAGGGAATTCCTGTGCATTGCTTTCGACCACACATTCTTCTGTTGCCTGTTGATGAGCATCTTGCTTCGTGCCTTGAATGTAGTCGTACGAAATTGTTTGCGTTTCCGCGTCCAATCTCACGCCTACCTTGAATTCCGCGAGGTAAGTTCCAGTAGCTGGTTGCGAAGACGTACCGTCACTGACGAAAAATATTTTTCGAATCAACTTTTTCATTTTTCTCTGAATGACTCAGGAGTTCAATCAAGTTTGCGCTGCCCCCTCAGCAGAAACAAAGAACTAAACTTCCTATGTTTCTCCGGACTTTTTTCAAAGTTCTGACAGAGAGTGACGTCATTCACTGGTTACGTCACAACCAGTGATCGTTGCACGGTAACCAAAAGTCCCTCTGTTACTGGCACTGCATTGAGTTAATTCGCTCTCTTGATGCACACTAAGTATATAACTTGCATGTACTGAACTATGCCGGCAAAATCTACGTCATTATCTCATCTTAATGAACGAGATCTTCACATGTATTCCTTCGCGTTCATGCTTGCACATCAAACCAAAGAACTTGATCAAACTGAAGTAAAATGGCTATTGCTCTTCATACTCAAAAACGATCATAAACCAAGTCGTTAGATACATGGTTTGTAACAAATATATTTGGGATAATTTCTACATAGCAAATATGAAAATGATATTGGTCTTCGGACATTTTATTGTGGCGCATAGCCAGACAGAAGGTACCCAGAGTTATCTTTTCTTTTTTGACTGCAAATGTCTCTCTTGTGACGACTGATCAATAAATACATTGTTTACACTATTTTCTCATCTTGTTCTTTTCAATATCATTCACCCGGGACCAATGTGTAAAAACGAGATTGTGATCTACAGACTAATATATAAACCCATGTGACATCAGTTTTTAAAAAGTAAGCAGATGGAGTTATTTCAAATAGATCTAGCTTCAGCCGTTCTGTAGTTATTGTCTACTATTTCACGTGTTTCTGATGATTCAAATAGTTTTCATTAATGTCAGCATTTTACAGTACTCAACTGGCATGAAGAAAACAGGTTCCAAAAGGTGGATGCTAAAGGAGAGATAACTCTGATTAATCTGTTTTGAGTCGTTCAATCAGAGAAATGGAAAGCACGATCTACGAGTACTTGATTTATATCAGTGATAGTCATTATCATTAATATTTGCATAAGTACCAATATTAGTAATCAGTAATACTAGCAACACAAGTAATAGTATTACTTTCTTTGTCCGTTGGAAACGCGTAGATCTCAATAGTTCGAAAAACCCTGCGATCTGATGCATTTCATTACAATTTTATCTATACACAAAAACTTCGGTAATCTATAGTGTATCAGTATTCGTCCAAATAAACATTCAAAAGTCAATGAATACGAGATCACAATAGTTCAGAATAAATGCCACGATACAATGCATTCAGTACATTTAAAGATTAAAGGGAAAAAATCAGTAACATGTTTTTTTAGTGTATCATTATTCGTCCAAATAAACAGTAAAAACTCAGCAAATATGAGGCAGGATAAACATGGGCTGTTTAACATGAGAGTGCAATCTTGACGTCACGGATTATGACCCCACTCTCAACGTAATTTTATTGTCTGTTTGTGTAGGTGTGCGTGCAAGCGTGTGTGTGTGTGTGTGTGCGTTCGCACGAGAGAGATAGATAGATAGATAGATAGATAGATAGATAGATAGATAGATAGATAGATAGATAGATAGATAGATAGATAGATAGATAGATAGATAGAGAGAGAGAGAGAGTATTCATTTTGCTGTGTTCTCTACACATGTGTGCGTGGGCGCTTGTATATGTGTATTTGCGACTCTGTGTGTGTGTGTGTGTGTGTATATATATATATATGTGTGTGTGTGTGTGTGTGCGTGCGCGCGCGCTCGTGTGTATGTGAGTATGTGTGTGACTTCTTTTTCTTTTCGCACTTCCCTTAATCTTCATACCCCACTCCATAGATAGTTTTTTTATTCGAAATTGTGCAAAATTATCAAACGTATGTACCAGTTGAACTACGGGGAAGATGAGATAGCGACTGGAGGAAGCTTGGACCGCATCCTGGTCTGACTGTCAGTGTTGGCTCCGTGCAGACGACGCTGTCCACGTCAGGAGTACACGCACAACGAGACAGGAACAGCGGGATTTGTGACAAGCGGATGTTCACCGTATCGAATGACGTCCGTGAAAAAAAACCACACCTTCCGTCTAGAATCCGGATGTAGCCGCCCTACTTTGAAAGACCGAGGGCTGTGAGTCAGAGTGTCATACAGAAACCGAAAACAAGCGACACACTCGATCGGCTTTTAAACAGACTACCAAAAACAAGCAACAGTGTTGCGTGACCATTAAGAGAAATTATCAAGGAGGGAAAAAGGTTGCAAAGGCATAGGAGAGAAGAAGGGGAAGCAGTATGTAGAGTGGAGTAGTAAGAGTGGAGGAAAACAGAAAGAAAGGAGGTTGAGGAGAAGAAGCAGAAGCAGGAACAGGAGGGACAGAAGAAACGGGCGGGGGTTGGGGTGAGGGGCGGAGGTGGGGGGTGGGGTGGGGTGGGGTGGGGTGGGGTGGGGTGGGGTGGGGTGGGGCGGGGCGGGGTGGAGTGTGGTGGGGCGGGGTGGGGTGGGGTGGGGTGGGCTGGGCTGGGGTGGTGTAAGGTGGAGTGGGGTGGTGCAAACATAGAAGAGGGAGCAACAGTAGCTAGTGGAAGAGGAACAAGTAAGGGATTATACTGAGAATGTTGATTGATGTGCAGGAATCAATCTGTATTTGAAAAACTTTTTGACAGTGAACATACTCGAAATAGTCACTTCTCGGGAGCAAACACCTCCAGCAAAGCTCTTCGCCATATTGTACGCTACATATGCATCCAAGCTTGGTTAGTGGAACGAAATTTCTTTGGCCTCACTGCAGCAATTCTTGATGACACCAGTGACCCCATTTCGCGACCACCAGAACGTGACGACGAGACAAGAAGCGACATAACCCTAGGCAATGAATGCTAATGTACATGAACTCCCCGGGAGCAGTGTCCAGGAACCTTGGTGAATGACCTTAGTGACTCGAAAATAATACACAGATCAGACATAGCGATAGTAAGCGTCACGTGGCTGAGTGAAAGAAGGAGTGTTGACCCTCATACTGACATCTGTTGTGAGAAAGGACTTCCAAGAATGATTAGCTTCCCGCCTCAGCCCCACAAAACCCACCTACTCGTTACACAAGGTGGGGTGTTATATATGGAATGAGGAGAGAGAGAGAGAGAGAGAGAGAGAGAGAGGGAGGGAGAGAGAGAGAGAGAGAGAGAGAGAGAGAGAGAGAGAGAGAGAGAGAGAGAGAGAGAGAGAGAGAGAGAGAGAGAGAAAGTGTGGGGTTGGTGGCGTTATCCATGTATCCATTATGAAAATTAAAAGTGCTAAGTTTTTTCAGAAGCAAAACAGCTTTGATAATACATGTATGTTCACAATATATCTTCTTTTTTGTCATTTTCGCTTTTAGATGAAAAAGTTAAACTTTGTGTTTGAAGCTGATTTGTGAGCTCGCTTTTGGCATTGAACGAGAGGAGAAAGTCACTTGACTTTGATCATGTGATGTAGCAAATTCAAGGTGGGACGTAGTACGCGAGCGTGTTGGTGTCATTTGATCGGAAATTGGTTGATATACTTCTTATTTTGCAGTATTCGGTATTTTCAAGTGTGCTTATGTATGATCGAAAATATCATCGAATATTGTAACAAAACACCCGAAACGTAGCACTTTTACTTCAGTGGCGAAAACGTGGCATCTCTTAAAAGGCCATGCAAAGAAAACGTCAGAGGTAAAAAACAAAAAGGTTAATTAAAAGGATGCCAATCTGAAAACGGTTATCGGGTCCCAGTTCAAGGTTTCTTGTTCATGTCAACTGTACCTTCCACTGAGTTTGAATGGAATAGCACCCTAAACACTCAGAATCGAATGGTAGGGTTGCTTCGAAGTCTCGAAGTCTTGGTGCCCAGGCTGGACAATCAGCTGTGGTGATAAAGAAGCTAGCTGCAAAACGCCGCGGAGGCTGCCTCTCTTTAGATTTGGAGGAAACACGTGATGCTTTGATGGGCTGAATGTTTTTTCCATTTTGATTTTCATATACCTCCCGGGGGGACATTCGTGCTGCTTGGGACTGGCTGTGCGAGTTCTACAGCAGCAGGCCCCGAAAGCACGAAGACCACAGCAATCCAGCTGACGAGGGAGGTATCGGTGCAGCACAGGCTGTGTGCGAGTCTCCTTGTTTTGGTGATAAGACGATGAAATTACAGTCGAGTTCGCTTGCGTTTGCTCAGTAGCTTTATTAACCTAACGTACATAACTGATTGTGCAGGTCATTCACGTACTCATGACAAGAAGCATTTTTAACTTGTCCCCCCGCGTGGACGGATGTAGCGAATACTCCCGTCGAGTCTCCCCAAGCCAGTCATAAAGAACGAGTGACTAAGGAAATGAACGTTTGCTCACTTGACTTGTTACACCAGAGAACTGGGCAGTCATTTGAATTACAGAGCTTCCATAGAGTGATGGGCTATACACCTTGTCCATACATCTATCCATTTAATCCATCTACCCATTCAACCACCAACCAATCCATCTATCCATCCTTCCGTCCGCCCAGCAACCAGACCATCAACCCATGCATCCATCCACCCATCCATGCATCCGTCCATCCATCCATGCACCATCCATCCATCCATCCATCCATGCAACCATCCATCCATCCATCCATGCAACCATCCAACCATCCATCAATTCATCCACCAGTCCGAACATCTATTCATCCATCTATCATCTATCTATCCATCAATCCACTCATTCATCCATCCATCACCAGTCCGCACATCCTTCTATCCTTTCATCGATCCGCTCATCAATCAACTAGTTTATTCATCCATGCATCCATACATCCATCCACCTCTCTTTCATCTATCCATCCATCCATTCATCCATCCATCCAGGTGGGAAAAGTGCCAGCTGGCAAGCTGCAAATATGGGACAGACGTTGGGAGAGAGAGAGAGAGAGAGAGAGAGAGAGAGAGAGAGAGAGAGAGAGAGAGACAGAGAGAGAGAGACAGAGACAGAGAGAGAGAGACAGAGAGAGAGATAGAGAGACAGACAGACAGACAGACAAACAGACAGACAGACAGACAGACAGAGATAGAGGGGGGGATTGTGTGAGAGAAAGTGAGAGAGACAGAGAGAGTGAGAGAGACAGAGAGAGAGAGACAGAGACAGAGAGAGAGATAGACAGACAGACAAACAGACAGACAGACAGACAGACAGACAGACAGACAGACAGACAGACAGACAGACAGACAGACAGACAGACAGACAGACATACAGACAGACAGACAGACAGAGATAGAGGGGGAGATTGTGTGAGCGAAAGTGAGAGAGACAGAGAGAGTGAGACAGAGAGAGAGAGAGAGAGAGAGAGAGAGAGAGAGAGAGAGAGAGAGAGAGAGTGTCTCACGAGAACCACAAAAAGACAGAACAAGAAGAGACAGTCAAAAACAACAAAAACCACTTTGAACATTTTTATCTCTAACACCTTTCACACCCATCTTGAAGCACCAAGCTCTTTTGCATGCGGCATGACCGTGCAAGAGCACAGTGCACAGAGGACTGCACTCCGGAGTGTCAGTGGAGCGCATTCTGGGGGAACATGAAAACCTTGGTAAGGCAAAAGAAAAAGTTCTTGTCACTTCCTTAATGAAGGGGAAAAGACTTCACTGCAGCGACTTCTTGCAAAGCACTGTCACGCGGCTCTTGAAGAAGGCGCGCCATGTGCAGCCCATTGCGAAACTTCAGATCTCCAGGGGACCTACTTCACAATCTTTGAAAAAGTATTTAACGCTTCCTAGGTCTAATCTGTCGCCACTTACGCACTGCCTGGCTAGAAAGAAGTGGCAAGCCTGAAGGGGAAAAGTAGTCAGAAGCGCTTTCTTCCTCCAAGTCTTGTGGTGTCTCGTTTCTCTGGCGATGTGGAGGGTCTAGTGCTGAAGGTAGAACTTCCCAACAGACGGTTACTTCTCGATGGAGATGGACTGAAGAGGAGAGGCAAAAGGGGGAAGGGGGAGTGGGAAGAGGAGGGGAGAGACGGAAGGAGTGTGTGAGTGAGTGAGTGAGTGAGTGAGTGAGTGAGTGAGTGAGTGAGTGAGTGAGTGAGTGAGTGAGTGAGTGAGTGAGTGAGTGAGTGAGTGAGTGAGTGAGTGAGTGAGTGAGTGAGTGGGTGGGTGGGTGGGTGGGTGGGTGGTGGGTGGGGTGGGTGGGTGGGTGGGTGGGGTGGGTGGGGGTGGGTGGGTGGGTGGGTGGGTGGTGAGTGAGTGAGTGAGTGAGTGAGTGAGTGAGTGAGTGAGTGAGTGAGTGAGTGAGTGAGTGAGTGAGTGAGTGAGTGAGTGAGTGAGTGAGTGAGTGAGTGAGTGAGTGAATGAGTGGATGAGTGAGTGAGTGAGTGGGTGAGTGGGTGCGTGAGTTAGCAAGTGTAAAGGATGGGTTGTAGTGTAAAACTTGGGATGGGGAAAAGACAAACTGATGAAAATTGCGACCGAAGAACGCGAGGAAAAGTAAAGGCATTAATTCAATTGTTGATTTCTTAAGATGAAACAATCCAATTGATCGAAGTCGTGGGGCAGCTTTTACATTTTGTTACCGATTTTCGGAAAGATATATACGAAATCAACTATGACCCATTCAACTGCCGTTCTCATCTATTTCCTGGTACATCTTAGATCTGAGTTCATGTAATTCCTTTCTGTAATGATATTAATGTAATACGCTACGCAGTGCCCTCTGAAGGGTGATGTATCATTTCATTTTCCAGCCAATGGAACGTGGAGCTCACGTGATGGGTAGTACTCGAAAATGAAATCGTTTCCTTGGACTGCGAGCCCATAATTAATTAAGTCAATGGTGCTTCGACAACGCATAAACCTCGAGTAATTCAGCGCAAATCGGGAACAACGTCCCAGCTTCCACAAACATCTGACATCTCTGTCATTAGTCCCCTTTAAAATGATCTCACTATTTTACCTTTGTAGCACTGTGGGGGATATACTGCTTGGAAAAAACACCGCTTCTCCTCTCCCTTCTGTTCATGATCCTCAGGCCCTGCCCTCTGTGTTCTCTGACTACTTCACTGAAAAGATACAGACAATTAGGGACAACTTTCCTCCACCTGACCCCACATCTTTACCCTCTTCTTCACACTACTCTGGCTCCTTTCTCGATTGCTTCACTCCTGTGACGGAACAGTTCGTCCGTGACATTCTGAAGAATACCGTTCCCAAGTCTTGTGAGCTGGATCCTGTCCCTACAGACTTGTTGTACGAAAACCTTGACTTATTTCTGCCTATCATTACCAACCTCATCAATTCCTCTCTCTCCTCCGGCACTGTTCATACTGACCTGAAAACTGCTGTAGTCATACCCTTGATCAAAAAGCCCTCCCTAGACAAGAATCAGCTTAAGAACTATAGACCAGTTTCGAATCTACCCTTCATTTCCAAAATTCTCGAAAAAGTAGTCCTCAGTCAACTTCTGTCTCACCTTGAAGCTAACGACCTCTGCAACCCTCTTCAGTCAGCGTATAGAGCTGGCCACAGCACCGAGACTCTTCTGCTCCGTGTTGTAAATGACATTCTCTCTGCTCTGGATGATGATAAACTCTCTGTTCTGCTTCTCCTGGATAACTCGGCCGCTTTCGATACCATTGATCACTGTGTTCTTCTGTCTCGTCTTGAAACTGTCTTCGGCATTCGCTCCACAGCTCTTCAGTGGTTCCAGTCTTACCTCCATGACCGTACACAGTATGTGTCTGTCAACAACATATCTTCTCCTTCTTCTCCTCTGCTTTTTGGCGTCCCTCAGGGTTCGGTGCTCGGGCCAGTTCTCTTTGTACTGTACACTACTCCTCTATCAACTGTCATACAACAACACGCAGTCAATCACCACCTATTTGCAGATGACACACAACTCCAACAATCATGCAAGCCTTCAGAAATCCTAGCATTGGTACACACCTTTGAAAACTGTTCTTCTGACATCAAGTCCTGGATGTCTACAAACAAATTAAAGTTGAACGCTGAAAAAACTGAAGCCCTTCTCTTCTCTGGATCAACTGCTGTAACCCCAACTCCTCCTTCCACTATCACAATAGGTTCTAGTGACATCTCTTTTTCTGCCAGTGCCAGAAACCTCGGTTTCATCATGGACTCTAGCATGTCAATGAAACAACACATAGCTGCAGTATGTCAGACCTGCTACTTCCAGATCAGAAGAATTAGTTCTATCAGAAAATTTCTCACAGTAGATGCTACTAAAACTCTGGTCACTTCCTGCATTCTGTCCAGATTAGATTATTGCAACTCTCTTTTGATAGGCTGCCCTGACTCTACTCTCCAACCTCTGCAGAAAGTCCAACACTGTGCCGCCCGCCTCATTTTTAGAGCGCGTCACCGACAACCCTGCACTCCTCTCATGAAAGATCTCCACTGGCTGCCTGTTTCTGAACGTATCAAGTATAAGACTGCATGTCTCTGCTACAACATCATCTCTGAATCTGCACCTGCCTATCTCTCTGATCTGGTCTCTCTGTACACCCCTTCTCGCTCACTCCGCTCTTCTGCTGACACTCGACTCCTCCGCCAAGGTCGCTTCAAGCGCAGAACTCATGGCTTTCGCTCTTTCTCATACTATGGCCCTCAACTGTGGAATTCTCTCCCTCACAATATCCGACACTCTACCTCCATCTCTTCCTTCAAATCCAACCTCAAAACCTACCTTTTTCAGCAATATTACTTGTGAATTTGTTAGAATCCTGCCGCACCCCCCCCCCCCCTCCTCTACCCCCCACGTACATCTTGACATCTGTGTAAATATTTGTATAGTATATTGTCAGTCTGACTGTGTACATCTGAATGCATGTGTTTGACTATGACTGGATGACTAAATGTATAGACTGTGTTGTATGTTTATTTTTGTATATGTATGTATATATGTTACGCGCTTAGAACCTCGGGAAAGGCGCTTTATAAGTATAATAAATTATTATTATTATTATTACTGATAAGTATGTATCCCTGAATTACAGGTCTACAGATGGAGTTGACAGGGAGCACCTTATTGCCGGAGTTATGTGGGCAATTTTTAACACTCACCAAGTGGAGAGAGGACCCGTCAAGCATTATCAAGACTGCATGAAAGTGCCCTTGCAGACTCAACATCGGCACAACTAGTTGGAAAGTAACGTCATCAATCGGACTTTGTGGACAGCTGCTGTTTAAGTAGAAATCAGTATACAGATTATGAGGATGTACATCTGCTTGCTCTTGACAACAAACGAAGCATGCGAAAATGGCGAACTGCAATGCCGACTGGACGCAGCTGCGGTGTGCCGTCAATGCATGTGGACCCGACGTGTTTGGGTTTTAGCTGCTAGGCCACCTTCAGCGCCACTCGTTGAAATAGCAATGGTCTCCAATGCTGAATGAGTGACATAAAATCAGCTTTTTCTCTCTCTAGGAAAAACCTTAAGTTAAGTCTTGTCGATCAGTGAGTGTTCTACAGGAGGTGGAAATAGATGCATATTTTCCACTTGATGTATCCCTCGATCAGAGAAAGTTTGCCGCATAAAATAATTTTTTAGAAAACGCAATATATGTCTGTAGGCACCACACTTCTGGCATGGTGCTTCCTCAGATAATTATCTCGAACATTTGATAACAAGATAACTGGCACGTACCCAAACTAGTGAACTGCAGCATTCCAAATGATACAATTATCAATACAACATTTCAGGTTATTCCCTCCACCCCCAGCCACCCCCACACCCACCCTGCCTCTCCCCCTTCCCTCCGCCAAAAAACACCCTCCTGAAATCGACCCTTTTTATCATCGAAAAGAAACCATTTGTTTTACTGTACGAGTATGTTTGGGGCAGTAGGTAAGGATTTACTGCATCGATTTTATTTTCTTCTGAAACCAGGACAAGATCTGGAATAACACGTTGAGTTTTCCCCATGAGTCTGAACTCTTTAAGTTACTAACCAATTGTGAATGTCAGGAATTGGCCAATCTGTGAATGTTTGCTTGTGATTGGTAAGATTATAAATGCGTATCTCTATTAATATCTTCTCTCTCTCTCTCTCTCTCTCTCTCTCTCTTCTCTCTCTCTCTGTCTCTCTCTCTCTGTCTGTCTCTCTCTCTGTGTTGCTCTCTCTGACTGTCTGTCTCTCTCTCTCATTTCTCTCTTTCTCATTTCTTTCTCATTTCTCTCTCTCTCTCTCATTTTTCTCTGTCTGTCTGTCTGTCTGTCTGTCTGTCTCTCTCTCTCTGTGTCTTTCTTTCTCTCTGTCTTTCTCTCTCTCTGTCTTTCTCTCTCTCTCTCACAGTCTCTCTCTCTCTCACTGTCTCTCTCTCACTGCCTCTCTCATTTTATCTCTCTCTGTCTCTCACTCTGTCTCTGTCTAATTCTCTCTCTCTTTCTCTCTCTCTTTCTCTCTTTCTCTCTCTCTCTTTCTCTGTCTCTCTCTATGTCTCTCTCTCTCTGTCTCTCTCTCGTTCTCTCTCTCTCTCTCGTTCTCTCTCTCTCATTTTCTCTCCTCACTCTCTTCTCTCTATTTTCTTCTCTCTCTCTCTTCTCTTTCCTTTTCTTCTCCCTCTCTTCTCTCTCTTTACTCTCTTATCTCTTTTCTTCCCCTCCCCCCCCCCTCTCTCACTGTCTGTCTGTGTGTGTGTGCGTGTGTGTCTGTCTCTCTGTCTGTCTGTCTGCCTGCCTGCCTGCCTGTCTGTCTGTCTGTCTGTCTGTCTGTCTGTCTGTCTGTCTGTCTGTCTGTCTGTCTGTCTGTCTGTGTGTGTGTGTGTGTGTGTGTCTGTCTGTCTGTGTGTGTCTGTCTGTGTGTGTGTGTCTGTCTGTCTGTCTGTCTTTCTGTATGTATGTCTGTCTATATGTCTGTCTCTCTCTCTCTCTTTCTCTCTCTCTCTTTCTCTCTCTCTCTCTCTCTATCTCTCCCCCCCCCTCTCTCTCTCTCTGTGTATCTCTTCTCTCTTGTCTCTCTGGTCTCTATTTTCTCTGTTCTCTCTGTTCTTTCTTCCTTTCTGTTCTCTCTTTTCTTTCTGTTCTCTCTCTTCTCTCTGTTCTGTCTCTGCTTTCTGTTCTCTTCTTATCTCCCCCCCCCCTCTCTCTCTCTCTCTCTCTCTCTCTCTCTTCCTCTCACGACAGTGTATTGAGAGCAAAAGTAAAGAAACTACGTGAAGATGTATGGACTAATCGAGGCAGTTCTGATTAGACGGCTTTCTTGGAAAACATCAGAGAGAAACAAATTGGTCTTTCTACAGGGACTAGGAATTACGAGTAGTGAAGAGTAATAGATATTCATTTTACGGAGCCTTCTAAAGAGCATGTAGAGTTGAAAAGTGCTTCAACGATCTGGACAAGAAAGTATTCAGGGAAGTTTTCATAAGATTCAAAATGGGCATTACTGATTTGTATGTAGATATATACAGGTGTGCCGGAAATGCCAGCAAATCATTGTGTCCACTTTGCAAGGAACAGGCTGAAACGGAACTGCATTTCTTACTGCACTGTCCTGCTCTGTATAATTTGATAGCGTGTTGCATATTTACAAGTCTAGAATCTGACACTAACTACCTAGTCAGATCTCTCATGTTCAGCAGACAAAAGAAAGCAATTCGACCTTTAAGTACATGTCAATACAGAGCATTTAGGCTAAAACAGGAGGCTTTGGAGTCGGCAGAGTACGACGGCTTTTACACTGTTTATGTCATTCTCTCTTGTAATGTTGTATTGGAAATGTATGTACACTGCATACTTGAAATGGCCCGGTGGCCTTATATTTAAAAAGTTCGTTCGTTTGTCGTTTGTTTGTTTTTCCTCTCCCTCCCTCCCTCCCTCCCTCCCTCCCTCCCTCCCTCCCTCCCTCCCTCCCTCCCTCCCTCCCTCCCTCCCTCCCTCTCTCTCTCTCTCTCTCTCTCTCTTCTCTCTCTCTCTCTCTCTCTCTCTCTCTCTCTCTCTCTCTCTCTCTCTCTCTCTTTCTCTCTCTCTCTCTCTCTCATTCTTTCTCATAAGCATAGGCCTACATACATACATACATATCAAATTGACTTTATTCTCGAAAAAATACACACTTCGGTGCACTGAGAATATCACATCAAATAGACAAGAAAATGAAACATCCAAGAGACCGCAGAAACCATCACGCGAAATCCGAACAAGAAGAGACGCGTCATAGCACCATAATCGCGCACGATATCGAGAGTCTAATGGTTATCGGTCCCAGATACGACAGGCTATCGACAGTTAAGAGCTTCACAAAGTTAGCCTGGCGACATGTCTCGATGTCTAACACAGGGCAGTTTGGTTGCAATCTGCCTGTTGTCCCGGGAGGTATCAGTAAGCCCTACAGCCGACATACATACATACATACATACATACATACATACATACATACATACATACATACATACATACATACATACATACATACATACATACATACATACATACATACATACATACATACATACATACATACATACATACATACATACATACACACACACACATACATACATACATACATACATACATACATACATACATACATACATACATACATACATACATACATACATACATACATACATACATACATACATACATACATACATACATACAAACGAACACATAATGACACTCCAAAGTCTGAAGCGAGGTGACAAGTCATCGACCGTGGTACTGGACGAAATGCAGAACGCATCAACTGCATACAAAGTGTATATACATAATACATATTATAATTTTACACACGCACGAAAGCGCCCAAACACACATGTACACGCGAAGGCACCTACGTACACATATGCACGCACACTCGCGCGCGCACGCACACATGCATGTACACACACGCGCGCACGCACACATACACACACACACACGCACACACATACACGCACACATACACACACACACACACACACACACGCACACATACACACACACACACACAGGCACACATACACACACACACACACACACACGCACGCACACACACACACACACACACACACACGCGCGCGCGCGC
Organism: Theodoxus fluviatilis; assembly: GCA_034096865.1. Classification (NCBI taxonomy): domain Eukaryota; kingdom Metazoa; phylum Mollusca; class Gastropoda; order Cycloneritida; family Neritidae; genus Theodoxus; species Theodoxus fluviatilis. Next base: position 47,994 of record JAWQFJ010023121.1, on the reverse strand, counting down.
GCGCGCGCGCGCACACACACTGAATAGGCATTTATGTTTTTGCCTGCTCGGCTTTCGTTGTTGTTGTTACTTTTGCATGCCTGTCTTGTATGTTCGCCTGTGGTAATGTATTCATGCGTGAGTTCTATCTAGTCTATAATTATGCCAATGTGTATATAAAGTATGTTTATAGCTCTATATTTTTGAGTTGCATATAAATACCAGTATTCTTTCCTTTTTTTCAAAGTTCACCTTTTTTTAGGGCTGAGGGTAGGCAATGGGAACCATGTTGAGTTTGGAGTAGAATGTAGGCCTATCTGTATTTGTGGTGCTGGCACTAGCATGAAGAAACCTTCAAAATCAGTATCGCGACTAATCAATTAAAACGGTTTTACTCGCTAAAAATGCATTTAGAGATCAGTGAAGTTATCACTGAGTCCTTCTGTCACAGACATAGTACATATACGTGCCCCGCACTTTCCATTGCAACTAAAGCTAGACCGATTAGAGTTATGTGCCCCTGAAAAAACTTAAAGTTCTGTAACTCCAAACCTGTGGCTTCAGAAAGTTATCTCCCTTCTTCTTTCGATTAATTTCTAACGTGTGTGGTGTTGAGCTGATCTACACTTTTGCCCTCCTGACCTTCGAGTCAAACAATCAAACAGTGGCACATGAGGACAGAAACACGCAGGAAATAAATGACACACTCACACCGTCAGAAGCCAGATCCATCTTGTCACAAACGCGGCGGTCGGGCGATGCACGTAATGCTCGTGGCAAGTGGTTCAGTTTTTATTTTGTCCGTAGTTTTTTTCTTCTCGCGGCATGCGAGTCTTTTGTGATGCGTCAGACTAATATCATGCGTCAGTGGACTAGGCTTTGAGGGTTCAGGGCTCCCCATCACTTCATGCAGAAGGACAGCGCAGCCTGGTTGTTGTGCTGTCGGAGAGCGTTTTTTATATATAAATCATGATGTGTACATGTAAGTATATTTGCTGGTTTGCTGTGTACTAGTGTTGCGCGGTGTTAGCGGACACATAAAATAAAACTGCTGGTGTTGCAATTTACTTTATATTACTACTGTGTTTACAGTCTATTAGTGTTCCGCGGTGTTCGCGGACACATGGAGTAAATTTGCTGGTATGGCAATTTTCTGGAATTGCTGTTGTGTTTGCAATCTGTAGGTTCCGCGGTGCTAGCGGACGTTGTGTGGGTGTGTGTGGTATGTGTATTGTGTGTGAAGTTGCTTGTTTTGTAATACAAATCTGTTAAAATTCATCATTTTGTTGGCTTATTTATCGATCCCTAGACCTCGGGCAATCGGGATCATAAAACATCTCCACTCCCAACGGAGAATTCCATCCCAATGCCAGCTTACAGCCACATCAAAGGTGAATCGCACCACAGAATGCCTTTATTTCCCTCACATGTACCCAGTTTACTCCTCAAAGGAGTAACATAACCTTTCTCAGCGTAGCCGACGGCAGAAAAGGTAAAACGTAAATTTACATTCTCTTGTTTTCGACAGGCAGCACAGTGTTTACTGAATAAGTTTTGGTTAATGCTCTTAGTCTTGTGACAGAAAAGTGCTTGTAACGTGTTAATTTTTTAAGTCGACCGTTCAAAGAAGTGTCGGAAGTCATCAGAGAGTCACCTCCCTTGTTGCTATTTTTATAGACTGCGCTGATCGCATGTGCCTTTGTGGGAAATCACTCCCGATAAGCGACGGATTTGCTGCTGTAAGAGCTATTTTTGCAGGTGGATTGTTTTATTCATCCTGTATATCACAGCTCCACGCCATGGTACAGAAATTGCCCACGTGAGATCAGCAGAGTCCATTATTTTGGAAAATAGCAATAAGGGAGGTATATCACTGACGACTTCTGCCTTCTCTTTTACATGGGGGAATTTTTTGCACACCGCGCAATTTGCAGTATGAATAAAAACAAACCACCTGCAAAAATAGTTCGTTAGGCAGCAAATCCGTCTCTTGGAAGGAGCAATGTCCCACACAAACGCGTGCAATAGTGGAGCGAGTTAACTCTCTGATGACTTCCGTCGACTGTGTTTGCAGGGTGGACTTTTTTGCACGCTACAATGCTTCCTACATCTCCTTGTTTCAGCATGCTGTCACTTCGAAGCACAAAACAAAAAGACTTGGAATCATAACAGTTTTATTCATTTCAAAGATTAGTCGCACAGGAATCCCAGTGAGAGAAGAGAGCAGACGAGGCAGAAGAGGTTAGTATCTAGTCATCTGCGTCCTGTAACAACCTCATATCCCTGAGAGTGTAGTGTCACCTTGTCTGTTTCAGTTCCTAATTAGGCATCCATAGCGTAATGCAACAGTAGCGTAAACGTTCGTGCAGAATCTAAATTCAAACCGAAAATGGGAGCAGTTCTCAACACATGGCTTTAAAGAACGGGAACAAACAGCGTTTCGTGCAGGAGGAAACGGTGAAAAGTGAATAAATTAAAAGCCAAAATGCCTGAATGTGTACAAGATTATAAGGTATAACCTGCGCGAGAAAAATTACTATAAATGACTCAACTTCTGGTGTAAGTAACTCAATGTGAGTGGTTGCACGAAAAGCACAGAAGCATAGACCGAAAAAGTGCAGAACAATATGCATTGAAAACTATTTTAAAAAACAAACAGTTGTCAGAGAGAGACACACAGACACACACACATACACACACACACACACACACACACACACACACACACACACACACACACACACACACACACACACAGAGAGAGAGAGAGAGAGAGAGAGAGAGAGAGAGAGAGAGAGAGAGAGAGAGAGGGGTAAGAGAGAGAGAGACAGACAGAGAGACAGAGAGAGACACACAGAGAGAGAGAGAGAGAGAGAGAGAGAGAGAGAGAGAGAGAGAGAGAGAGAGAGAGAGAGAATTGGGATCCTAGTATAATACGCGTTAAAGCTGCAGCCAGCACTATGAATCATGTGCCGAGAGATCGACAATGACGACGTGGTTACCTCCCTTGGACCATAGGCCCATGGTATTATCCCTTTAAGTCTGGGAGTCACAACCTGCTAATGCCGTCTTTCATGTAAATGAAAATTGGCAGGAACACTGCCTTCCCATTATGCATTAACTGTCTTTACAACTAGTGAGAAGAATATTATAATGCCTGACTTAATGCAGGTAGCAGTGCTGGTCTCAATGATAAAAATAAGCCGTGAAGCAAGAGCGACTACATTTTGCAAGCTTTATCCAAATGGCGATGGTAATGAAACGTCCAAGACAGTGCGCACTGAAGTGACTGGTGAGGAAAGGGACAGGACATGCAATGTATCTCTATGGCTCGAAAAGAAAATCCATGCAGCACAACTCACTACAGCGGAATCAATGCTCTGCAATGCATGTCCGTGCATGCATGCATTGCTGTATAGGTGACTCGGACGAGAACAAGCACATTTGGTTTGTCAAAGGCACATAAATACATGCGACCACTGCAACAATCACCACTTTCAAAATGCGTCTGCTTAGATGAAAAAAGCAGGTGGGTTTTGGGAAACAACGGCAGAGTAGCAGCGGTTATCGAGAGAAAAGTATGAAAAACTTAAACAAAAACCCCATAACACGATATGAATAAAGAGTTATGTGTGTCATTAGTTATCTATCCTCCCATTTTCAAGATTAAGAACAAAATGAAAGTAAAGGAATCGTTTATCCTTACTGTGGTTCAAGCTCGTCACATCAAGAAGTTATATCTCGCCAGCCTACCTTGCATGCAGCCATCTTAGTAAATGACTATACTCTTGCCTCTTCATACATGCACATGCATCACAATCGGTGTCTCTTGCCCTTCGACAATATTGCTTGCATTGTGTCAACATTAACATTTCGCGAGAAACTCCAAAATGTTCATCACTCTAAAGTCGTCAAGAAAAGTCGATAAATTGAGTACTTTTCAATACAGGGACATACTGTATTTGCAATGAAAAAGCAACTGGTAGATTTCACTGGAGAAAATGATCATGGGTCCGAGTAAAGATGTGGATCAACGACAAAAAGGGAGAGTAGAAATGAAACAAGCGAAAAAAGCAATTTGCAATGTGAAAAAAACATCTTAAAGAAAGACTCCCTGTCCTGTTCGTATATTTCATTCATTTTTGTTGCATTGAAAAATATTACCACTACCGCTTGTCACTGGATTCAGATGCGTGTATGACCTGCATCTAAAAACAAGAGACAGTCCCACACGTCCTTGAGCAAGAGCAGAGAGCAAGGTCGAGACAGATTTTAAGTCCCGTCTTTTATCCCTAATTTCCCCCAAGAATTTCTGCAGCACAGTCGGTTCCATAAGAATAGTTCCAGCTTCACAGTAAATCTCATGCGTCGCAGCAAAGGAGAGAATGATAAGTAAATCGTATACTTTATTTATGCAGAGAATACATATCTGATATTATATTTCCAATAATGAAAGGACTGGGTATTATATCAGGCACAAATCGATACTGCATCACGACTTTACAAATGATACAACCAAATAACTGAGAAAATTGTAACGATTGATCGTGAGACAAGATGAACAATATCCACGTTGATAACAATGTTGTTGTATTTTGGCGAACAGACAATTTGTATGGGTGAGTAGGTTGAGTATTGTAACGACTCATAATGAATGAACTGATTATCGGCAAAGACACTTTGTGCTAATATTACATTAAAGGGTCGACGATTTCAACAGCATTCACGAACGATTATCACAACATGAAGACGTAGAAAAGCTATCAGAGCCTGTAGATGGGTGAGGTCACAACGATGAAAGGTACAACGGTCACCGGTAGCTCATTCATTAGCAAAATGCTGTTAGATTCCTCTCCAATGAAACCAATTCTCATACAAACCCTTGAAGCCTATCGTCGGTAACTCTTTAACCAAGGCCATCTTCGTTCCATGCATTGGCAGTGATGCAGTGTGTATCAACTGTAGATTCTTAGTATCAAGAGCGCAATCTGAGAAGAGCATACGTCGGTCTATCGATGTCAATCTGTTATATCAATTTACTGTTCAAAATAGGGGAAGATTTATGACTGCTTTCAGCGCCTTTGAAATACTTAACTTCGTTCACAAATATTAATTTCGCAAATGGGCCTTCAAAACATATACAAGTTTAAAAACTCTAACGCAAAAACAAATCGTTTTGGAAAATGTGCGTGTATATATATATATTGTGATGCCCCCCCCCCCCCCTCTGTGAATCAACTGAATCAAGGGAATGAAGAGAGGGAAGCAATTGTTATCTAGGCCCGATATGTTAATCCAGCCAAGCAAACCAAGAGAGTTTCAGTTTGAAATTAGAGTCAGTGGAAGGGAATGAATAGAGAGGGCAGCAATTGTTATCTAGGCCACATCTGTGAATCCAGCCAGGGGGTCGCCATGGTTTTTAATAAACATTCCTATGTGACTGTTTCCCAAACATTCCCGTGCAGCCGAGCATGGGGTGTCCAACATTAAGGAAATAGTTAATTAAGGGGGAGTCACCGACAATTCTGGATTAAAGCCTGAGACTGCAGCTGCCTCCCGATCTGGGGGTGGAGACAACAGGCCACCACGACGTGTCCCAACATGAGTTTTTCTTCCCCTCAGCATTGGAGTTCATCAAAAGCAACAATGACCGGTCGTCTCTTCACTTCGGACTGAACACGCAAGCGGAGCACAAAGCTCGCCCCGAAGTCCCTGCTGAGACGGGAGTTCTGCCCTTCAACTCGTCTCAGAGGTGCCTGACCATCAACGATGATGCCGTCATCCCCTCTGCTGTGACCAGAGACGAGTTCTGTCCCTGTAACTCGTATCAGAGACGCATGCCCACCAGTGCTGCTGCTGCCGTTATCCCTTCAGCGGTAACTGTGAACCTCTACCTTCCTCTGCAAATTCTGGATTTGAAAGTCAGTGAACTTGTGCTATGTGAACATTGTTTCATTGACGAACATACTGTGAGCGATTTCAATAGACACATGAGATAAGTCCTCCAAGTGGAACTGATGATAAATTTTAACATTCATTAACTAAGACTGGCTTATTACTAAATATTCTTCTCGTGCATGCTTGATTTTTGCATGAAGATATCATAGTTTGCCCTTAATTGATTACATCATTATTAATTGATTTCTCATGACCTCTTCTTCTGGTTTTGAGAGAAAGAGACAGCGCGAATGAAGGCAGTGACTGTTATGTGGGCAAGTCAGGCCTCATCCAACCATTGATTAATAACATGCCCCTAGAATCAGAGGACGACTTGTAACAATATATATATATATATATATATATATATATATCCAAACAGATGATAACACATTATACTCATCGCAACTTTGACAGAAAGTAATGAGAAATGTGCATGCACACACAAACTTCACAAGAACACTTCCATTGTCATCGACATAAATACAAAAATGACCAACAGAACCTCTCATAGAATGGGAGAAATGTTCCCTTTGTACAGGAAAAATAGGAATACTTTTGTAATGAATAATGCTGCTGTGAAACACGAGGTCAACATATGCGAAACGTGATACCTCTTGAATGGAGACTCATCAGCCATAATGCATCAACAGACAACATCATTTGCATGTCTGAAATATATCCTCTCATGGTTATAATTTGTATTACAGAACAGCCTTCTCTCGCAGTTTTTTTGTAGCATGAACTTTTCAACTCATCATTATCTCCATACACAACCCTGTCTCACAGTTTCACGGTAACCGGTATATGACACTGCACTGGGCTTCGAAAGATAGTCATCTTGTCTGTGATTCACATCCCAACCACACACGTCCATTGTCTGCGATAAATCTGAGGCAGAGATGCAGTTTCTGGCCAGTGGAAAGTCGACAGTGAATTCCTGGCTTCAGGCCAGTGGAACCTCAACAGGGAATGAGTTCTTGAAGTGTGGCCAGGACCATGCACCACTCGATATGCAGACACAGCCAGGTTACATAATTCGGCGCACATGCTACGCGTAGGCAGAATGACTCAGCACAAAGTTGCAATATTCAGAAGAAGGTCCATGTTACACCTTAACTAGATCTGAATTTCCTTGTGGCTATTAAGAAAAACCGGGCCTTACTCGTAGAGGCTTGTATTTATCAAATTGTGTCCCATTTTGTCTTGTTCGTATTCCACGTGTTTCTGTATGCTCGTACTAAAGAGATTGTTGTGTGGGTAGAGAATGAGATTAAAATAATTCCAGCAGATTGGAGAGAGAAGCTGACACTTGATTAAATGCAGCAGATACAGATCTGACTCACTATTTGAAATTACCTGTTCCGATAATGCAAGTTTTTAATACTCATGATCTTTAAATTCTACACGTTTGTAACATAACCTTTCACGTTATTAAATGGCTCAATTTGGGCTCATTCAGAAAAGATGATCTTCAGTTACTTTTTACGCATTAGGGCAATAGGGCAGGTGCCCATTTCACAGTTACATAATCTATGTCGATGCATGGGTTCAGTCGGCAACAAAAACACTCTTTACAAGTACTTCATCTCATACGAGCTTATCACCATATTGAGCTTTCATGCAAACGATGAATAGGATGGCGCGAATGTTATTTCAAGGGCGACGTTTACTCAGCAGATGACCTCAAAAAGTTATTCCGTCGAGTCAGTCTGCCATTGAGGTCGTTGTGAGACATCCATGAGACGCTACAACTGGATAGTTGACATTTTCCGGTACTAATCGCCCTTCCCCCCACCTTTTTTAATAGGTTTTCTTACTTTCCTGCAAACATTTGACAAAATCCTTTGGGAAACATGCCACACAACATTACCCAGAGGGACTGATAAAACAGTCCGGGGTTGATTTCCTCTTGAGGCTGGATTCAGTCTAGGCAAACCTCAACTAGTTCACCAGTGCTCGGCAGGCTAGACTGTACAGGCCACTGGTCAAAGTTTGCGTGCTCTCGTATGACGCACACGAGGCAGTCTCATTACGGCGTTGTGTATTGAAGTCAAGTGTTACTTCTGACCGCTCGATGTTTGTCTCAAGTTTGGCTTCCGCAGACAAACATGACGCAAGAAAGCAAGCCCGATGTGTCGCTATTGATCGAGTCGTGGCCAAGTGCAAGCTCAAAAGACAACCTGGGCAACGCGGAGGGGAAGCGACGCATCAACACTGGCTAGAGTGGATGGGGAGCAGGTGCCGAACTTTCGACAGCTCCTGCGGTTTTGGTCATTCAACTCGGGTTCGATGGAATCCGTAGCACGCACAAGGCGTGCTGTGGCAAGATGTAAGGCTGCGTAAGATCTGAGACAGCGGATTCTGGAGCTCTGGCGTGGTAAAGGTCACAGTTGAATCGGAATCTCTGAATGGAAAAATCAGATTGCAATGCTGAGGTGTCTACAGCGACGAGCGAAGGTGTATTGTTCTCAAGTGTTGCTCGATTGCAGCAGAACGACTGAGGAGTTTACAACCGTCTTAACAAGTCTCCGAGACAAATCCATTCTTTCAGGACTCCTCACGCACGGGAACAGTGGTTGGGCTGACGCGGACATTGCGTTTTCTTCGAGCCTCGACCCTGTTCAGTCACGATCTATTCGGGCATCCCGTCATCAGATCAGGAGCGCATCAAGCTCCGTCGATTCTTAATCCACGGATTATTTTACATCTGCCCGGATCCCTCGTTGATCTGGAGGCTTTTCTCGGTCGTAATGCCGAACCTCCGCCGTTCATTCAGGCTTGGATCGCCGGCAGCAGACGCTTGCACACGCATGGGCTGCGTCACCTGTATCATTGAGCCGGCCGTCCTAATCCGATCCGGATAATGTCGTCCAGCGGCGCTGGATTAATGAAACTCATCAAAGAAGAGCGGGCCGAGCATTATACCTCCGACAGAAGCCCGTCTCCACAGTCTTTGTTGCTGCCCAGGCGAATGTTAATGGAAGCCTTAGGTCTTCCCACCAGAGAGTTACGCCTTGCGTGGGATTCCTCCATACCTTGACCTCCCCGATCCTGTCCGCAGCAGGGCTGGCAGAAGAGTCTCACAAAGTTTCGCCAAAACACCGTATTGAATATGCAGTAGATGACGAAATTGATGGCCGCGTTGAGCAGCAACAAGAAGTCCGTGATCTCCCGGATGCCTCTGGTGAGACAGTCGGCCTCGTGGTAGCCTTTGGCAAAGAACGTTGACATGACAGCGTCTGGGGTGATGCACAGCAGGAACACGAGGATGACCACGATCAACATGATGCTGATGCGGTGGCGCTTGGATGTCTTGGTGCGTCCCACACGGCACTTCCTGACGCCGTAGATGATGCAGGTGTTGAGGATGATGAGCAGGAAGAGCGGGATGAGCGAGCGGAGGATGTTCTGGATCCAGGTGTACACCTTGGAGAACGTCTCGTCAAGCCAGAGGTCAGTGAGGGTGAGGTCGGTGTAGTAGCGCTGCGTCTCGTTGCTGTAGACTTCCACAGTGCGGTACCGCATGGCGTTGGGCACCATCATCAGACTCATGGACACGAAGACAGCCGTGCAGATGACGCGAGCTATCTTGATGCTGCACAGCCCCCGCACCTGTAAGAATAAATACGTGTACGGTGTCAACAATGATGACAACGACGACGGTGAAAACAATACCCACAACATACAACAGTGATCACTACCAGCACCACGGTGTCATCATTCATATCATCATCAATACACACATCCCAATGTACGATGTAATGAATACGACTACACCAAGAACGACGATAAATATCATGATCATGATATCTCTGCCCCTGCTGACGATGACAACGACGACGATGACGACGATGACGATGACGAAGACGATGACTGAAAACTATTTCATGCGTTTTTTGTTCTTTTTTCATTTCTTTCCCGCACCGTGCTGTCGTTAAAAGGGTACCTGTTATGTAAAAAGCGTATTTGTCAGCATTATGCGCATCTTGGGATCAAGTCAGTGGTGCACACATATCAGTCAGAAAGGCAGTGCCAGGCAGTAGCAGCAAGCTTTGGAGGCAATTGCTTCTGAATATCCGTCATTATAAACGCCACCTGGAAAATCTGTGATAGAGGCGTTTATTCCCAACAAAGCTGTTGCGAAACATGACAGGATTTTATGGATTACATTTGACGGATGACTGTCTCGTGTGCGCGATATCCAGGCTTAAGCTTCATTCTCCAGGGTTTACGTGTTCGCGCAGGCTGCATCGTTATAATCGGCTTCACGTTATTGCTCACACCACGAGACAGGCTTTGGGGCTGGGCGATTCAGTTTGCCGGAAAGTGTACAGGCGCAATCAGAGGTGACTAATTGTTCGCTTGACGTGCACAGTCACACAAAATGGCAGTGAACTGCTCATATTCCAATAATCTTCTGTTGATAAACCCTCTACCAAATGTTATATTTCCTGTAAGTTCACCCTGACCATCATTAGTACCCCTTGTCACCCACCCCTCACCCCTCTTATCCCCACCACCTGTTTCTCCCACTGCATCCATAAGCAAATAAGCCAAAACTGGGGATAGTTTGGG
>JAWQFJ010023121.1:25000-32500 GCA_034096865.1 Theodoxus fluviatilis | reverse complement strand
TGCGGACAAGGTCAAACTATATGCTGGCGCGAGCACTCTCCACGAAGCTCAAGGCCAGTCGTCTGCTTCCGGTAGGGGACAAAACTCTGTTCCCAGGCTCATTAGAAATCTTGGCGTGTCCCTCAGCAGAAGTGGCGGTAATTGGACGAACTCTGTTAAAGCTTCCAGGTTAAAACTGTCAGCTCCGTTCATTCCTGTTCTGAGACCAGATGAGGGGTGGCTTTCAGTCTAGGACACGGGGAAAACATAGCAGGGACGATTAAGGCAGAAAGGGCGTTGACAAAAGGAAGAAGGGAGAGGGGATCACGTTCGTGGGAGCCAGTCACTTTGATGGCGCAGCCGTCTGCATGCAGGCAAGCTTTTGCCACGGCAGGAAACTGTGGGTATCTTTTTTCCCCCTACTGTTGCCCCTCGCTCTCAGACCGGAGATGACGAACAAAGACGGGAGACGCATGCGCACTTGGCTGCTTCCTCGTCTGTTAAGATTCCGCCCGGAAGCTGGAAAAAAGTGTCAATCTTCTCTCTTCGCGGGGCAAGAAACTGCCGACGTTGCGTATGCACAAGGAAAGCCTGTGTGATGAGAAAACACTGTCTTGGGGAATACGGTCCGATGTTAATGTCAGCAAGGGCGTGGACTGTCGAGGGGCTATTTTCTCCCGACGTAGAAAACTTACTAAACATATCATGGACGAAATACATTGTACATGCTGTGTGCATTCATTCACTAAGTACATAATACTAAAACTTTAAAATTGATATTGTCGAACAGAATGATGGTAACAATATAAAGTCTATAAATCATTCACACCGCTGTTTTTTTCCATTTGAAGATCCATTGAGAACTCAATAGAGAATGAAGATGAGGACAGAAGACTAATTTAAGTTATAAAACGCTTGCGTGTAGCTGATGCGGCAAAACTGCGAAATCTTATCTACAATATGCCACCATTACGCGGACCAAATTCTACCGAGAGCCCCGTGTGGGTCGGGGTCAGACTAGATCCATTGCGTCTCTCCATGCGGTCTGTAAAAGAGGAATAACAAGGGAAACCAATCTTGACTTGCTCTTACTAAAACCACCTCTAATAACTGTTCGTGGTCAATTGCCTTATATTGCATCTAAGAATGTGATAGACCGTGAACATTCCTTCCTTCCTTCCTTCTTTCATTCCAAGAAGAGAAGCCGAGTGACAATGAGTACAATGGCGATTATTTCAATAAGAATGTCGTTGCTCAGATTGAACGCAAAGGCAGAGACGAGAAAAATGTCTTTGCTGATAGACAGGGTAGTGATGAGGTTGATTTTTCTGGTGCTGGCAGTGATGGTACTGGTGGTGACAGTAATGGAAATCCTGCTGCTGCTGCTGCTGCTGCTATTGGCGAAGGTGATGAACGTGGTGGTGAATCAGACTTGTTTCCTGGGCTGATAATGACTGTGCTGACGTAAATGACGAAGGAAAAGGGGTAAGAATGTTAATCATTAAACATAGACATGTTGATCTCAGCCATACATTAATGAAGTTTAAAAAAACTTATTCCCCACAGATCTGTACAGAGACTGATTGTTGTAAACAACTATAGATGATGGATTGTTTGACTGCAAGATGTGAAAAACAACGAAAGTGGATCGACAGTGAAAGCCTATTCCGTGGCGAAGGACTCGTGATCGTTTGAAAGAACTGGTCCTCTCCTGTCGAGAGCAAATGAAGCAGTGACTTAGATGTTGCTCATTTGTCTTGTTTCGGAATAGCAAGGGACATTTTCTGTCACATGGCGCATTCTAACACTCTAACCGTGGTCTTGGGTTGATCGAAAAAGGTATCAAAACTCATTTCTATTCTGCGCATGTCGCGACGTTGATATATTTGCTTTGAGAAGATTCAGTCTGGCACGAAAGAGAACGATCACTTAAACTGAGGTGTACACAAATGTATCCTTTCTCTTGCTTGGGTACAGGCCAAAATTACATCACAGGAAATCTCGTGAAGTAAAGGTTAATTTGTTGCTGCAAACGCTGGTGCTCTGTCTGAAACAATTCAGAAGATTTTGACGCGAATCACAGACAGAAAGCGAGCGGAACGGTGGTATTTGTTTTCCTTTTTGTGTGTGCATGATCGAGAGGTTCCCAATACGTTTTACTCATTCTTTATTTAACGACTTCATTTCTGAACAAAATATACACAGATGAGAGCGCGCTCAGGCAGGTAGGCAGACACACACACACACACACACGCACGCACGCACGTACACACGCACACATGCACACATGCACACACACACACACACACTGAACTTTGTTTATGTAGAGATATGTGTTTCCTCAGTTCTTTACCTTTTACAAATCGCATAGGGAGATGTCTGCATGAGAGCAATTCACATGAAATATAATGTCGATTCAGTGCTCAAGCTACTGCCAATCATCACATCAATACTTTGAGTTTGCACTCATCAGATGAATAACATGCTGGTAGATGTCCTTAAAAAAGAGCCTGTTTTACCTCCATATGAAAAACAACAGAAGCTCAAGCCGTGCCCAAAACGGTTGCAAGACGTGATGTGCAGAGTATCGAACCACGCACCAGATACTTTGAAGACAAGTGTCTCGCCATGGATCCTCAAAGACATTGTTATACGGCCCTAATGTCTTCAAACACTGCTGACATTGTAATGGGACGGCCGTCTAGTCACAGACACATCTCCATTCGCCCCATCATTCGGGGGTAAGAGTGGACCTTTAAAACCGCCTTGCGCAATTTGTCGAGGAAAATGGAGCCTTCACTTGCTCACATTTCACCCAACGCCAGTGAAGTGAGTCATTTGCATAAAGACTGAAAGGCCGTAAAGTCTCATTTATCCGGTCATCCATGTATCCTCCTTTGTCGTCTTCTGCGCGGCCATTTTCGATATACACATTTCTCAAAGGACGCCTAGATGATTGCCCGATAATGGCTGACGACATTCGCACAGTCGAGCATTGCAAGAAACAGACTTTGAGATGTCCTTGTCTTTCGAAAGAGGCGACAATACATTTGCACAGTGACGATTATTTTTGCGAGAAAAACATATAAAAAGGGGTAAAGTTGGCCTTTTAAATTGCGCTTTTTCAAGCAATGATGGATGCTCAAACCGCTTACTTTGCCTCCCCTGTCATCGGACTACTCATACGAGTGTTAATTCCCGTGTGATTGTAATTTTCGAATAACATTTCCACATCACCTCAACTCTCTGGAGAGATACAACTATGCTGTGGATGAACGCGCCTAAGTTACGTTTCCACAGCTGTCCAGCTCAGCCCTCACATATGCCTAATTTACTCCTGGGTTGGAAGAAGCAGTGTGAGTGAAGCGTCTTGCTCAAAGATGCAACCAGGGGATCTGCGCAGTTCCGAACGCCGCACCCACCAGCCACAAGCAGCTGCACTTATAGTGCGTTGACCACTCGATCACAAAGTCCCGTGACCACCGTATCAGAAGAGACCATACTGATTCGTAAATGACGACCTAGCCGTCAGCACCAGTTGAAGAGAATTTTTTGTGGATAATCCCTTGCAATGCACATAAACAGGGCTTAGAGTGTCAATACTTTAACGCGTTACCTGATGAGCAGAGAGCCGCATAATTCGTTGGTACCGATTAGTATACCATCCTCATCTTAAGAGACATACTTTCCTGTAGACTCCCTCTTGCAAAGCAACCCTAGATCACTACTAGCCACATAAGTGGTCGATGAGGAAAGCGGACAACCGATTTAGCACCTCGGCATTTGGGGGGACTGGGCAGAGGTAGGGTGTGAAAGTTTGCCATGCTGATTGTGACATGTGCTAAGAAGCATTAGCAATCTGACAGAGACGAACAAGAAATTCTGTGTTGCAGGTTATTTCGCATCGTGGTCGGAGAAACAAAACCAAAAATGGAAATAATGGAAGAAGACAAAAATGAGTCAGTGCTGTTTACCAGGACAATTCAAGGAGGCGCTGAAGAGTTGATGAAAGGAATTCAAAAGTGGAGATTGCGGAACCTGCGACGTTGACAACTCGTAAACAGGTGCTAATGCGAATAATTTAGGTGTTGCGTGTTAGTGCATTAAAGGAGGGATGGAGAGAGAGGAAGAGGGAAGGAGAGATAGATAGAGAGAGAGAAAGAGAGAGAGAGAGAGAGAGAGGGGGGGGGGAGAGTGAGAAAGAGAGAAGGACGAACGGACCGATGGGCGAACAGACGGGCACACACACACACACACACACACACACACACACACACACACACACACACACACACACACACTCACACACACACTCAGAGAGAGAGAGAGACAGACAGACAGAAAGACAGACAGACAGACAGACAGACAGACAGACAGACAGACAGACAGACAGACAGACAGACAGACAGACAGACAGACAGACAGACAGACAGACAGACAGACAGACAGACAGACAGACAGACAGACAGACAGACAGACAGACAGACAGACAGACAGACAGACAGACAGACAGACAGACAGACAGACAGACAGACAGACAGACAGACAGACAGACAGAGATCTAAACTGAACTGAACACTTTATTGAAGGGGCCTTTAGCCCATGACAAATTATCAAATAGGAGAGTTTCCGCATTTTCGTAAACATCAACTCAATGTACCTCTTTCAATGCACTTTCTCTCCTCTTCATAGTGTGATATAGGTAGGAACATATAGCTCGTATAATCGTTTGCGCATTTGCTCCCATAGTTGTGCAAATATATTGTTACTTCCAGTTGCATGTGGGACTAAATATCTATCTCTCAAGTCACTCACAGCAGGGCATTCAATCAAAACGTGGTATTTGTGTTGTTCTTCCTGGAACAATGGACATAAAGACGGAGCTATTGCTTCATACCTGTACTTATGAATGTACAAATCAGTGGCGCCAAAACAATATTTAATGAATCCCTCCCTGAAAATCTTTTTATCTGCATTGTAAAGATATGCTTCAAATTTTTGGGTGGTCTTAAAACTCCTAATAAATCATGTATCTGTCACTTCTCTACAGTTCGTTTGACCATTTTTCTTTCAAGGGAGAAAGAGCAAGGCAGGGAGAGAGAGAGAGAGAACTGAACTGAACAAATTTAATGTGTAGGCCACCGGCCTATTACATTGGGAACGCGGACCACGAAATTGAAACGCGAACAACTCGATCAAAGTCATCAAAACCGGCACCCAGTTTTGGAAAGAACGATTTGCACGTAGGACGAGTGTCTATCATCACCAAAGTCATTTTTTACGTGCGGACCGTCTAGACAGTTGTCTTGGCGGCGGCGTCCGGCGCTTCTCGGTCTTGTCTTTGTTTACACTCATCTTGCTGTTGAAGGCAGGCAAGTCTGGGGCAAGTGGAACAGGAGCAGCTGCTGCATCACCGGCTGATGACACAAAGTGGGTTTTCTCACAATCATAGAGGCGATCAGCAGATGTAGCTTGGTTGGTGTCGCTGGTATTTAGAGCTGTGTGCACTCCTTTCACCTCCTCCCGCAGTGAATTCTCCACCATCTCCATCCGGTGAGTGAGGGCCTCCCCCAGTCTATTCATCGTGAGTTGAAGGGCAGCGTTAAATTCTTCACTTGAAACCTCTTTTCCCGAAGGTGGTGACAAACTGGGGCTGGAAGAAGCTGATGATCGTACGGGAGGCTCGACTGGCATTGCGGCAGATACCGTTTCAGAGTGAACACATGCGCCTGACGGGTCAAAGGTCACAAGTGAGGCGGTGCAAGAATTTCGTGCAGCATCGGCATCAGGGGTTGTAGATGTCGCAACAACATTTTTGTTTAAATTTTCGCGCAAAAGAGTGTCGGCCGCTCTATCACTCTGTGTTGCCGAGCCCGTTGTTGGTCTCGTCGCCGCTGTGAAGGTGTCTTCCTTTTCCACGCTCCTCTCTTGATATCGGAATCGAGAAATGGTCGGCCATCGTCCTCTCGAAACCGTAGCACAACCACGACACTCCCAGGCTCGCCTGTAACTTTCCACGAAGAAGGTTCATGCGTCGACAGCAAGGATGTCAGCATAGTCTCCAAGGTAACTGGTAGTCCAGCGACTGGCATAGTGGTAGGAGGTGTCCTAAACTAACGTGGGCAGAGCGGAGCCACAGCAAACACGTCTTAACCACGCGAGCGCGAGCCGCCGAGTGTGTGTGAGAGAGAGAGAGAGAGAGAGAGAGAGAGAGAGAGAGAGAGAGAGAGAGAGATAGAGAGAGAGATAGAGAGAGAGAGAGAGAGAGAGAGAGGGGGGGGCGAGGGCGCCCGCGCGCGCGCACACACACACACACACACACACACGTATGGACAGACGGACGGACGGACATGCAGCTACTCTTTCGAATTCAAAATCAGCACATCCTACATCCTACTTTCATGCCAGTAGCAAGCAGATAATTGGAATTCTCTGTAGAACATCCTATTCGACTCGTCCTCCCCTAGATTTATCAAAACGTACAGTCTGAAAACTATTTTAATTGTGGTGGGCCATTTCGACTGCTCCCTGCAACTGACAACGCAAAACTACGACTATGAGTGGGGCCGCAATTGCGTTTGATTGCGAAGTATTGAACATTGAGACAAGCCAAATACATGTCTCTCTTTCGAGCCGAAGCAGAATCGATCACATAGAGTGACCTTCACGTTATCTCAGAGACTAGGAAAACAAGTCACTTCAGTAGTTTCATGACGCAAGTCGAAACACAAAACGCTGCAAAGTTTTGATGTGTTCCTCATACAAAGTCCAAACCTAGCAAACAACAACAGTAGCAGCACCAGCAACAACAACAGTAACAACAACGGCTTTAAAACTGCAGATGTAAATCGCACGCGACCTCCTGATTGACATCTGAGCGCTCTAGCCATTGAGAGCACTGAAGCCTAGCTTGCTAGCTTTATCATCCTCGCTTAGAGCATACCGAAGCAAAGTCCATGGGAGCTGAGAACAGTGCCAGGTATGAGAATGAGTAAGTCACCTTTACATTGATGTATATGCCTCAGAAGAGTATCTTTGTCCAAAGCTCTTGTGTAATCAATCACACATGTCCCTCTGGATACTTTCGTACGTGGGTCCTGTCGAGTTTCAGATGATCGTACATGTTTGTGGAAACCGTAGTATTATGTCCATGAATGATTAGCACTCGGTGTACTGGAAACTCAGTATATTCGGCGGGGTTCGTGAGTGAAGATCGGGTGCTGCACAGGAAAGTGGGGTGTATTTAGTAGCATTAATGAATGATGATCGTGTAGTGTGCTGAAAACTGGGCATATTCCGTCGAGTCGATGGACGAAGATTGCACAGTCTTTGACATATTATGTGTGCCCTGCAGATTTGCCCGCATGAAGGGTGTCACCTCACTGGCCAGCACAACATAGGATTCAGATAATGTTCGCATATGAACGCTTCGTTAGCACTTTGTTTCATTTGAGGAACGACTACAAGGCAGTCCCCAACTGTCGCACTGCATCCTATGACTCCCTCGTACACCACTTCTCT
>JAWQFJ010023121.1:12500-20000 GCA_034096865.1 Theodoxus fluviatilis | reverse complement strand
CGGCCAACGGGTACGGCAGCCCAAGCTGCGGTGATCCTGGAGCTGCTGCCGAATAGACCTTATTGCTGTAACGCGAAGGGTCAAGTCTATTACGCATTCATTGCAAACTGCGCCCGAGTTCACAGCATGGGAGGGAGGCTGCTGCGCCCGCGTTCTTGTGGATGGACTGAGAAGTGGTCGACCATCGATGGTCCTTGGGATGGACACTTGACCCAGATCTGGTGAGTGCTGCTGATGCTGGCCCTGAAAGCTCAAGGTTCACAGACGTGCAGCAGAGGAGACGGTTATCAGGCAGTTTTTGCTGAATGCTTAAGTTGCTACTCATTTTCTTTTCAATACGTGCAATCAGTCTCAGGTGTTGGACCGACACTCACTCGAGCGTGGATCAATCATTTCTCCCCCGACCCCGGTTCTACTTTTTTCATCTGCCTCTACATCACTCCACGCCACCACAGCGGCATGCTACTTCGGCAGAAGATTGCCGTCGCATCTCAGACAGTTCATAATCATCCGTTGCCAGTGCTCCGAGAGCTCTGATCTCATGGAGTTTCCATCCGTCTGAGTCGCCATTTTGATGTCATTAGCCCCTTGTGCCTATTTTTCCCACAGTCACTGCCCAGGCATGGCTTCATGACGTCAATATCTGCGTCATCTGAAAGTTCTGTCAGCGCGACTTGGGCTAAAGAACGACCGAGGTCAGCAGTTGCATGTTGTCAAATCGAAACAAAATTTCTTTTTATTTAGAGCAGCTTTTGAGAAATTGGTAGGCTTGGGTTCAAAAAATCACACCAGAAAAATGTCAGCAGCCTGAATATTACTGGTTTTCCAACGAATGCCTTCTGCAACCCAATTGTATCACTTGGTGAGAGGGAGAGGTCAGATATGATTAGATTGAAAATGTATGTGAATTCTTCGTTGGTGCAATTAGTATTACACGTCAAGCAATCTCACAGTTTGCCCTAATTTGGCGTGTCATAGATTTTGATCAAGGATCGTCCCTTTCTCCTTTGCCCTTCTCTCTGTCTCTCTCTGTCTCTGTCTCTCTCTGTCTCTGTCTCTCTCTCTCTCTCTCTCTCTCTCTCTCTCTCTCTCTCTCTCCACACACACACACATACACACACACACACACACACACACACACACACATGCACACACACACACACACACACACACAAACACACACACACACCCACACTCCCCATCTCTCCTTTTCCTTCCTTTCTTTCAAGGACCACACACCAAGACAGTAAACTTGGCGCTGTGCACTATTGCACTGAAAAGAAGCAAAAATTCCCTCGTAAGAAAGAGGGTTCTACTCCTACAGAAAATATTATGTAGAGATACATGTCGGAGCATATCCATGCCCTGTACCTGCTCAACAGATACATTGCAATGTCTCGTGTCTCTGGAGCACATGCTGGGTCTGGGAGATAGGCAGATAGATGTTGTTTTGGCACGTGTCTCTGTGATGACCCTGCTACAGTGGTGAATCTCCCTCTGTCAGTCGGGTGGCTTTTGTTGGTTTCTTGTTGTTTGTTTGTTTTTGGGAGTACGGCTAGCCGTCCTGGTTTGTGATGTACAAATATCTCCCAACCCTCTATTATCAAATACCTTACCCAGATTTCTTAAAACGAAATCAATCGCATGATCACAAACAAGAGCGCTCAGTACAAGCCTGCCAGCATTATTTGGAGAGCAAAGCACTGGGGAAGGAACAGAAGTGGCACAGCTATTATAACGGAAATATCTGGGCATGACAATCTTATTGACGTAGGTTGTCTTCTTTCCGACAGTCTTTCTAAGCAGTAGGCACTGCTCGCGAATAATGATATGTGGATGTCTCTTGATTTCAAGTACGAAAGGGTCCATGTCCTTCATGAAGCAAAAAATTGCACTCTCCAGACCCGCCAAAGCCTGGTTTAGTAGTGGGAGGGTAAATTTCATAGAGCGTTAAACCATTTTTCCTCTAACAAGTTGTCGTGGACTGCTTCTCATGTTCTCTTCAGGAATGACGAAAAAAAGTGGCTCGGGCTGATCTGTTTACTACTACTTTGAGGCATGAGACCTATTCTGAACGAGTGATTGAGTTAACGCACGTGCGAACTTTCACAAAGAAGAAGAAGGAGAACTTCCACCAGACAAAAGCAAATAAATCTCTCGTGAAAGGTGGATCACTTTACAATGAGGAGTCACATGGACGAAGCACCTTGCCAACAGAGGTCCCTTTATTCTGGTGTTTAATACTTTATTACTGTGCAGCGCGGTGCTTTATGTAACATAAAACTCCAAGAGGAACGTCAGGCCCCTAACCAAACAAGACAGCTGCCTAGAGGTTGCTCTTCACTTAAAGCAGACCAGCTAATTGTGAGCAGGTCTATAGCGGAACTTCAAAGCTGCACGCTGCTTGGGGTCATCAGAGTCGAGCTGCTGGAGCAGGCCGGGGAAGCTCTATGGTCATGGGTTTTAGAAGTGGAGGAGATAATTACCCACAGATGTTGTACGTCAAAAGTATAAGACCGGTAGTGGCCATGCAGCATACTTAGTGGGACTTTGCATGTTGATCTACAGGGCTTACAGGTAATCCCTTTGATTTTACCGGTATGCCTCTTCATTCAAAAGACGTACTTGGTCAGCTTGGAACTTACGAGAAAGCAACTGTCATCGTGAGGGATCCCATTTCACCCATTCTTCGTCTCCTCTGATATACACGTAGAGTTGGGTGGATTTCGTTAGCATTAAGGGTTGCTTAGTGGAAATGAATTGGGGAAGACAGACAGGGCCATGATGAACCAGGACGAATGTTCAGTATGAGAGGAATAAATGGTGGGAGCGGTGACTAGTGGAGGAGGATGAAAAAAGAAAAAGATGGTTGGAGATGTGTGGAAGAAGAAGAAGAAAATATCATATCGGGTTGTAATTACATTATTTATTTATCGATACCACTCCAGTTCCTAAGGTGTTGCTGTTGTTTGCTGCTGTTGCTACTGCTGCTCGTTTTTCTTTCTTTCCTAATTTTATAATTGCCCTGATGACAACGCGAATTCCTTCTCAATGAGGCGCATTCCAGTTTCTATTCAATATATCGAGCAGGGATGACGGGCTCTGAGCTCACGCTCCACAAACTCAATCCCCTTCCCCATTCCTCCATCCGATCCTCTCTCCCCTAACCCACTCCCACCCCCATCCCCATCCCCATCCACATCCAACCCCCACCTCCATCCCACCTCCACCTCCATCCCACCTCCACCCCCATCCCACCCCCACCAAACGACACGCACAGCCTCGGGGGACTGCTCTTGATGCATAACTTGCAGTGTGAAGCAGCTGGTGAAGACAAGCTATGGTGGTAGTAGCGTTCGCAACCCTTCCGTGGGTCACCACGGTCATTCACCCCTCTTCCTCAGCCTCTCCCTTGTTCTACCATCTCTTCCTCAGCCTCTCCTTGTTCTACCATCTCTTCCTCAGCCTCTCCCTTGTTCTACCATCTCTTCCTCAGCCTCTCCCTTGTTCTACCATCTCTTCCTCAGCCTCTCCCTTGTTCTACCATCTCTTCCTCAGCCTCTCCCTTGTTCTACCATCTCTTCCTCAGCCTCTCCCTTGTTCTACATCTCTTCCTCAGCCTCTCCCTTGTTCTACCATCTCTTCCTCAGATTTTCCCTTGTTCTACCATCTCTTCCTCTGTCTCTCCCTTGTTCTACCATCTCTTCCTCAGTCTCTCCCTTGTTCTACCATCTCTTCCTCAGCTTCTCCCTTGTTCTACCATCTCTTTCCTCAGATTTTCCCGTTGTTTAAACTACCATCTCTCCTCAGCCTCTCCCTTGTTCTACCATCTCTTCCTCAGATTTTCCCTTGTTCTACCATCTCTTCCTCAGCCTCTCCCTTGTTCTACCATCTCTTCCTCAGCCTCTCCCTTGTTCTACCATCTCTTCCTCAGATTTTCCCTTGTTCTACCATCTCTTCCTCTGTCTCTCCCTTGTTCTACCATCTCTTCCTCAGTCTCTCCCTTGTTCTACCATCTCTTCCTCAGCCTCTCCCTTGCTCTACCATCTCTTCCTCAGCCTCTCCCTTGTTCTACCATCTCTTCCTCAGCTTCTCCCTTGTTCTACCATCTCTTCCTCAGCCTCTCCCTTGTTCTACCATCTCTTCCTCAGATTTTCCCTTGTTCTACCATCTCTTCCTCAGCCTCTCCCTTGTTCTACCATCTCTTCCTCAGCCTCTCCCTTGTTCTACCATCTCTTCCTCAGCCTCTCCCTTGTTCTACCATCTCTTCCTCAGCCTCTCCCTTGTTCTACCATCTCTTCCTCAGCCTCTCCCTTGTTCTACCATCTCTTCCTCAGTCTCTCCCTTGTTCTACCATCTCTTCCTCAGCCTCTCCCTTGCTCTACCATCTCTTCCCTCGGCGTTTGCTGCATGCGTTCTCAACTTTGACAAAGCCTACTCTTTACCAAGCGATCGAAACGTTTGAAACTTAATGCGAAACCGTGTCTCATCACCTTGGTATTCATGTGAATATGCGAGACAAGTTGGCGGCACACTGGTAATGATGAGCCCTAGGAGACCAGTATGATAAAAAGCAAATCGACCAGTCCTTAACGTGTTTAAATTTGAGATGAGACCGATAAATCCATTTTAGCGATGAGGCTAAATTTCCTTTCATTGCACCACTTGATGAAAAAGTATTCTTAATACAGCACTGTCTTTACATTTCACTTCAAAGTCAAAATTCAGTTGGAGGAGAAGAAAGGCTCCGAATTCATCATGCATGTGGCCAAAAAGGGTGGGGGTTTGGCAAAATCGCGGCACTCAGGCGTCTGTGCCTTGTACCATATGGCGCCAACGCTCCTACTCACGTCAAGTCTTTGCGCCGCTGCGCTGAGTCACGCGACGATAAGCGGGCGGTGGAGGTCGCGTCGACCCAGTCTCCCCTTACTCAACAACGACAAACTTGTGTTTGTTTGCTCAGCACGTGCTCTGTGGCCTTGAGCGACCTTGATCAAGTCTCTCGCCTTAAGTTGTCTCCCGAGGCTCAAGGCTCCCCGGGCTGATTCTGGCAGTTTTCCGCAGAACGCTAAAAACCGACCTTCTCGAACAGCGAGTGCAAACTAATGAGAGAGACATCATTCACGAGTGATTCCAGGCATGTGCATGTGCATGCCCCTATTTCTTGCATCTTCTCTGTACTTTTAGATCAGACGGAGCAAATTTCCAGTTATTACTCGATGGATGCGTTGGTGAAGGTGATTAAAAAGAGGTGTGTTCTGTGTCGTGGTGTACACGCATGCCCTTATTACTCTACTAAAGATACGTTATTGCATAAGTTTAAAACTCGCTCATTTCATCGATTCAAAACACGCATCTTTCGCCTTCATGCTACCTCTCTCCAACGTTCGTTGCTCATTCTCTGTCTCTGTGAATCATTAGATTTGTTGCCTCTTCAGGATGCAGATTTCTATCTTTATATTTGGGATTAGCAACAGAGACAACTCAGCGATACAGCATTTTGAACATTATCTTTTAGTTCCCTGAAGATTATTTGCGAGCAGTCACAAGAAAACGGAAAAGGAGCTTTACTTGCACCGTGCCAGGAGGAGGGGGGGGGGGGGGGGGGGGGGAGGAGGAGCGGAGTGGGAAGGGGGGGGGGGGGGGTGACGCCGGATCATGTGATTTAAGTCGGCGGCTGAGACAGCTTCAATTCTGAGTAGCTCTTAGCTGTAACTTCATCTGTGCAGCGTAAAACGCCTGCAGGTCCAACAAAAGCGCAACTTGTGCTGGCAGACCAGAGACACGCCAAGTTCAGTGACCAGTGATCCGATGCCCCCCGGTGACCAGACTGGCAGCTTGAGGCCACTCCTGGCTGAGCTACTGGAGTAGGCTCCGAAAGTTCTGCAGCCAAGGGTTTCAGATGATGATGAGGGTTTATAACGGCTGCAGTTGTATGCAGTTCTTAGAGGGAACACCCTGTGTTTGTTGACGGTTGATAAAGTATCTCCGTTAAAGAAGACTTAATTTCCTGATGCCGCGCATGAGAGCGTCAGGGGAAAAGAAAAGAAAAATACCCATATTTTTTCTAAAAAACGCTTGTGCAAAAGTTTTAGGCGGTACTGAATGCCCGAATCAAATGTCTTGTCCTCAAGAAAGCAGAGAAATCGTGCCTGTCTGCTCAGAATAAACCGGCAGTAAAGAAGAGCTCATCTATTTCCATGTTCTCCCTTTCAACAACAGTAAACAACTCTTGAGGCAGACAGGGGTGTCGTGTGGTTGAATACACCTCATCACGACCTTTGTAAACGATGGCCAAAAAATAGAGTTTAATTTACAAATCTTGTTTATGAGAGGTATCTTTCCTAGCTGAGAGCAATCGTGCTAAAAATGCTTCTTTTAGCGACATCTCACATTCAGTGCTGGACGATTTTGAGTCCTTTTATCAATTGGGTACTGTTGCACGCCACCCAGTAGGGGCGTCCATTTATGTACGTCATCGGTTTGACAGAGGATAGAACAGGTGAACGAAAACGTCTCAACTCCTTTGTCAAATGAAAAAAGAGAACACACGAAATCGGTCTGCATTCTCCCCATGTATAGTTGAGTTCTTTTTGCACACATTCTCCAACCGTTCTCTTCATGAAGATCATCTTTGACGTAAACAATGGTGAGGCCTTAGGTAGTCACCAAATCTCATTTACCCTTAAACACTAACCCTAATCCTTTATCTCCACCATGATACTGACATCAATGGTCATGTAGTTTTGCACCTGTGATGCGAATTACATCTGGAGAAGTAATGCGAATAATAATGCATTGTAATGAAACAAAATGCCTCGGAAACCAAGAGACACACCCTCAGATACTGCACAAGTACATGTGCATGTGCAGAGAGAGAGAGAGAGAGAGAGAGAGAGAATGAGAGAATGAATGCTAAGCTGTTGGGCAGCCTACTCCAAGGTGGGTGTAGTGCAATCTGTAGCCACAGCACAGTCAATGGCATTAAACGCGTGGAAAGAAAGTCGCCACTAGTTATGGAGTCGATGGAGACCAGAGCGTTGTTATCACGTCAAATATAAAAATGCCGTCGTTTCATGCTTCCGTTCAACCATGTTTTAGGCCGAGTTACGGCCCAAGCGTGGTGATTAACTTCAGAAGTATGTGCAAATGCTAACATGTCGTTCAGCAATCATTGTTATTAATACAGTACTTCTTCCTTCAAAGTACATTAGAGGCCTGGGTTAGTATGCAGGAAAGCCCGATTGTGTGGCATATGGCCTGATACTATCTTTAAGCACGACAAGAGGGGATTTTTCCTATGCAGGAACCATTGACACGGCGCTATCGCAGTGATAACTTTACAGATGCTCGCACCTTTCGATATCTCGCTATCGGTCTGTTAAGTGTAACCAAGAGGAAATCATCCCCTATAAATAGTGAATTATTTGCTCTCATTTTTGTCGATCTCTTTCCATGTAACTTATTCTCTCTCCCTCTCTCTCTCTCTCTCTCTCTCTC
>JAWQFJ010023121.1:0-7500 GCA_034096865.1 Theodoxus fluviatilis | reverse complement strand
TACGGATGTAATACAAACATACCTTGGTTCGAATTGATTCAGAACGGGACAACTAAATACAGTATTAATCCATTTGTTTAAGCAGCACAGACAAGCCCACAAAATTATATGTGGCTTTCACGTCTTCTCAACTGCTTTTAAACTCCCTGAGACAGTCACAAAAAGTAACAAAATGATCCGTATGCTTGAATTGTTCTTCTGTGTTCTTTAGTGACGTGTAAGAGACTGACCGAAAAAAGTGTTTGTATGGTTCTTTTTACATTTCAAATGATGGGCTTTTCTAGAGACACAGCCTGTCCATTTCATTCCGTTTGCACCCGTTCCGTGACCCAGAAATAGCACCTGTTTACCACTCCAGGCAGAGATCAGATCTTCTGAGTTTGTCAACAGCTGCGTCGACTTCGCAGTCCTACGATGGTCACTGTGAACACCACTCCATTTGTCTCGAGGTCCACAGGACGCCGTTGCCATGGATGCGGAATGGTCCAGCATTCCCTGGGGTAAGCGCCGCTCTACTTCCGACTGTCCGGCTGACATCGGCCTTCCGGTGCCTTCCGCTATCAGGTACAGACCGGTGTACACTCAGAACGCCTCCCCTCCAGGTGTAGCGGTCAGATTGTATTAATGGAGCTCCAGCACATGATACTTTGTCCATACCATGTTGCCGGTGCAATAACGAAATCGAACAATTAGTCGTAGAAAACAGGTCAATGACTTTCGCACAGCTCTGTATGATTAAAGATATGTTATCATGTATTGCAAAGTGACATTTCCTTGGACATACCGAAGCAAAGCACCGTCAGCTGGTTGCTCTTTGAACAGCCTTCTATAGCAAGAAGACCCCAGCAGTCCAGCAAGTGGAGAGGTATCTGTACAGTACAAGCTGTTTAAAGTTCCACGGCAAAATGTTCTGTCCTGTGAGAGAGAGAGTTTGTGCGTGTGTGTGTGTGTGTGTGTGTGTGAGAGAGAGAGAGAGAGAGAGAGAGAGAGAGAGAGAGATAGAGCGTCTGAGTGTGTTTGTTTGTTTGTTTATGTGTAAGCAAACAAATGTGCCCCCATGTGTGAACGCATGCGTGCATGTATATTGTTGACAGGATATGATGCAGAGACAGAAAAACAGACAGAGAGACCAACACACAGACACATAAGTAGAGAGAAAGAAGACATACATGGGGCAACAGTTGGTCGTGAGTCCATATCAACATCGGCGACAACTATATCCTTTTCACGTATGAAACTTGAGAAACATCTCAAGTTTCGATCACCTCTGAATTGATGCTTACATCGCCCACACAGCAAACACGGCTCATGACATAGGTATGCGCTCATGACATAGGTATGCACTATATAACAAACTTTTCCCGTCTGTTTGGCTAGCACACACACACACACACACACACACACACACACACACACACACACACACACACACACACAAAGGTAGATATTAATCAGTCCTGGAGAACCATGATCCCGTGCCACTGAATGCTATTTCCGTTCCGTCGACAGTGTCTGCTATGACCTTGGCGTTCAATACAGGAATTGCAAGTCTGGTCTCAGTGTAGTATCTGGAGGTCGCTGTTGGTCTGGCTGCCCAGAACTGGGCCTTCCTTCTGTGGCAGCGCTTGGTTTCCTCCACACCATCAGGTTTATCTCAAACTGGGATAATTATGTTTGCACCCCTTGTCTCCATGGGCATCTACATAAGACAAAAATCTCCCAGCTGTTCACCCTGCAAGTGCTTTCAGATGGCGGTAGCAGATGTCCTTGTAACGCAGCTGAGGAAGACTGGTTGATCTTTATCCGTTAGCCATTTCCCCATAAAGGGGACCTTTGGGCATTCGGCCGTCCTCCATTCGGGAGACGTGGCCCAGCCAACGCAGACGTCGTTGCCCGAGGAGGGACGTTGCGGATCTGCATGTTCTCTCTCTCTCTAACGTGTGAAGCCATGCACGCATGGGAGGGTACCATAACAATTTGTCTTGACCCCCCCTTCCAGGGCCCCAGAGCACTGCTGCCGTGTTCCTGTCCTGACGTTGTGCTGTACATGTATACAGGGTGCAAGAAAAGACTCACTGTGTCTCCCTACGCGATTTGCAAATGGCGAATGACAAATGGAGTCCTCGCTTGCTCGCTTTTCAACCCACGCCATTGACGTGGGTTGTAGATGGCCTCTAACGGCCTACATGATCTGTTCGGCCCAAAAAAATCCATCCGTCCAAACATCCCTCATTCATTCGTCCATCCATCCATCCATCCATCCATCCATCCATCCATCCATCCGTCCGTCCGTCCGATTGTCCGTCCGTCTGTCCGTCTGTCCATCCATCCATCCATCCGTGTATCCATCCTTCCATCTATTCATCAATTTGACCATCCATCTTGTTCCGATACAATATTGTGAGCGAGAGATTAATCTGAGACTGAGAGACATTGAAAAAGTATTCCGTCTCCAATGTGCTGCGCTCCGCATAACAGAGAAAGATGAAAACAAACATTATGTGTAATAGAATGTTGTACTTCCAGTTGCTTTGCAATGTTTCTTTCACAAAAACAGTTATGAGACTTCTGACACAATCGACGAATTGTTCGAGGCAGTGATTGTCTAAAACACTAATTCATGGATAAGATCCCATATTGAATAATCCAATGACGTTTGATTGTGGTACTTCTTGAGTCGCCTAAGTGGTGAGATATGTGGGCATGATAAATTATCGTATTATTATTATTATTATTATTAACCCCTTCCCTGAATCTGCCGTATTAGCATCGTGAACCTCCTCACGCTAACTTGTGGGGGAGGGGGACTGGAGGCAGAGGGGGACTGGGATGGGAAAGAGGGTACCATGTGGGGAGACTACACCCTACTGGCCCGAAGATCACTACCCCTCCCCTGTATCTGCCGTATGAACGTCGCGGATCTCCACAAGCTAACGTGTGGGTGGGGGAGACTGGAAGTGGAGGGGGAATAGAATGGGGACGCGGGCACTAGATGGCTACCGTACCACCGAACGGTCCGAACGTCCCTGCCCGTCCCCCGAATCTGCCGTATTAGTCTTAGTCAAGCCTCAAAGGGCCCATCCTTCCTCTGGTCCGCCTCTTCAGACGTTAGTAAAGGAGCTCAAGCGGTTTGTAGTAATGTCGAACCGCTTTTGCGCCGACGGTTGAAGGTCCTCTGGCGAACGTCCTCCCAGGATGATGGATAATTCGGAAATGTGCTGTTTTCGGTACAATTTTATTTCCGTCGTGAAGCCATTTCTGGCAAACCGAAGACTCAAGAATAAGTACGTTTCATTCGTCCTCAACACTGAAGACTTCATGCAACTTTGATGGACCTAAATAGGGGTTTCCATGAAGTCCAAAATGACTCATAGGAAACGTTGCTTTCGCTTCGTGCATAAAATGGCAAACTTCTCGTCAGTTTCAAGTAAACATCAGAAGACAGAAGTATTTTCCTCCTACGAACATGATTTATACCATATATTCGCCCCGGAAAATTACTAAACTTGGATATCTGTTCGTCTTTTTATAACTATTCAGCGGCACCTAGTCTTTTAATGCGGTCGCTAAATGCCAAATTATCCTCGTCCGACTCCTAAAGGCAAATACACACACACACGCACACATACGCACACACGTACACATGCACGCACGCAAACAAACACACACACACACACACACACACACACCTACATACACGTACACACACACGCATGCACGCGAGCACACACACACGCGCGCGCGCGCGCGCACACACGCAGACACAAAGCACATAACCACATGATCTTGTCGACAAGCGCAAAATAGCTGTGCATTCGTTTTAGAATACACGTTGCTAGAATCCATGTCATTGTTGTATTCACCTCTACCTTTCGGCTCGTCTGAAAGTCTTTTTTGCGGACTGTGATCCTCTCGGGGGCACAGAAGCAGTTTCAGGACGTTGGGTGGGGATCCAATTTGCGACCTCCCTGTAGTGGTGCCATTGCGTTGTATCCACACTCCATCGACCTCCCTGTAGTGGTGCCGTTGCGTTGTATCTACACTCCATCGACCTCCCTGTAGTGGTGCCATTGCGTTGTATCCACACTCCATCGACCTCCCTGTAGTGGTGCCATTGCGTTGTATCCACACTCCATCGACCTCCCTGTAGTGGTGCCATTGCGTTGTATCCACACTCCATCGACCTCCCTGTAGTGGTGTCATTGCGTTGTATCCACACTCCATCGACCTCCCTGTAGTGGTGCCATTGCGTTGTATCCACACTCCATCGACCTCCCTGTAGTGGTGCCGTTGCGTTGTATCCACACTCCATCGACCTCCCTGTAGTGGTGCCATTGCGTTGTATCCACACTCCATCGACCTCCCTGTAGTGGTGCCATTGCGTTGTATCCACACTCCATCGACCTCCCTGTAGTGGTGCCATTGCGTTGTATCCACACTCCATCGACCTCCCTGTAGTGGTGTCATTGCGTTGTATCCACACTCCATCGACCTCCCTGTAGTGGTGCCATTGCGTTGTATCCACACTCCATCGACCTCCCTGTAGTGGTGCCATTGCGTTGTATCCACACTCCATCGACCTCCCTGTAGTGGTGCCATTGCGTTGTATCCGCACTCCATCGACCTCATCAGCAGGCTGCACTTGCTTAGACCAGAGACACTATCTAATGGGACTGCCAGCTTCTGCAGTTTTGACGCGATTTGTCATTTGGCCTCTCTGTGACGTTTTGACGTTCGTGGGAACATCACTTCCGGTAGAATGAAAGCTGCAGCGGACTAGTAATAATCGTGTTTTCACATAGTAGTGTCTTCAGGTGTATCTGCATTTAATTAATTCGAAGAGTGAAAGAAAGTAGTGTATTACTTACGTAATCAAAGACAGTTTGAGCGTAAAAAAGCAAGAAATCATAGTCGATCAATTTGTTTACATTTGTCAGACCAGTGCGGTAATGTACGCGTGATTTTTCAGTGTTGCCGTTAGTCTTATTGCAAAAGTTTAGTTGCTGTACTTGTCATCAAGAGGTATTCTTCAGACTGACAAATTAATATCTTTAATCGGAGAGCGAACAGGGCAATACTTGTAAAATAGTGGCTCACCGGAAGTGATGTTCCCACTAATCACTGTGTCCGGGTCCTCCCGCGCAATTCGGTGGAGCTGGCGGTCACGTTAGATAGTGTCTTTGCTTAGACGCATCCCTGCAAGGGATGAGCAGTTTGAAGACCCAGGCCAGGACTAAACCCACGACTTCCCGCTAGGACGTGTCCTCGATGTCATTTCCTCAACATACTGCCCTCATCAGGAGAAAATGTGGGGCTTCCTCCCTCATTACCAGCTAGGACAATCATTGTGATCCCCTACTGTTTCCATCGTCTCCTGTCATGACTTAGCGTCTGTTCTTCGCGAAGCCTTCATCAGCCTGTCCAGGCCGACATGGACTCTCAGGGGACCAAACATTACTGTTGAACGACGAAGGTCGAAACCAGACGACCCACTCTCGTGTCCGACCAAGTGAAATAGTGTCTCTTGTCGAACCACGTGGCAGAGAGACCGATTACTTTGATCATCTGTCAGTCCTCCATCTAAACCAGCGTCGCCCACCTAGCAGAAAGTGGTGCAAAATTGCAATTGATCACACACGTAATTATTCGGGTACACTTTCTTCCTCTCTTCGTCGTGTCCTACCCATGCGTGCAAAGAGGCCATCCGTTGATGTAACAGCAGGAAGTGAGGAGAAGCTGACAAACAGTCGGGACAACCTCGACCGACAGGGCAAGCAGGGAAAGAAGTATTAGGATGCGCATGCCTCGTCAACAGGAAGTTGTCTCACTGTGATTTACTGCATGTGCTTGAGGAAGCTGCGTTTTCCTTATCGCCGCGTCCATAACTCAACAACGAAAAGAGTACCGGGCGGCGAGCAGGTTCCGTCAGGCTGTCGTTTCCGCATTCACTTTTCCTGTTTGTTTGACAGAGAGAAGAAATATCATTTTCTGAATGATTGCAATGAAGACGCCGACAGCGTCACTTTGGTCTTCATTCCCCACATTTATTGTTTTTGGTTTCCAAGCTATTCACCAACGTTACACTTGTCCTATTGACAAATCAACAGCTGTCCAGAGGCAAGCGTTCCTGTCGCGCCTAAAGCCATGGCCTCCTAGTGATAACAACAGCCACCAAAATAACGATGATAATTGTGATGATGATGATGATGATGATGATGATGATGATGATGATGATGATGATGATGATGATGATGATGATGATGATGATGATGATGATGATGATGATGATGAGGGAGGAGGAGGAGGAGGAGGAGGAGGAGGAGGAGGAGGAGGAGGAGGAGGAGGAGGAGGAGGAGGGTGGTGGTGGTTGTTGTAGTGGTGGTAGTGATGGTGGTGGTTGAGTGTACTGCTGCTGCTGCTACTACTGCTGCTGCTGCTGCTGATAACAGCAATGACGACGATGACGATGACGATGACGATTGACGATGTACGATGGACGATGCACGATGGACGATGGACGATGGACGATGGACGATTGACGATTGACGATTGACGGCGACGGCGACGGCGACGATGATGATGATGATGATGATGATGATGACAACGATGACGATGCTGCTGCTGCTGCTGCTTGGTGGTGGTAATGATGATGATGATGATGATGATGATGATGATGATGATGATGATGATGATGATGATGATGATGATGATGATGACAACGATGACGATGCTGCTGCTGCTGCTGCTGCTGCTTGGTGGTGGTAATGATGATGATGATGATGATGATGATGATGATGATGATGATGATGATGATGATGATGATGATGATGATGATGATGACAACGATGACGATGCTGCTGCTGCTGCTGCTTGGTGGTGGTAATGATGATGATGATGATGATGATGATGATGATGATGATGATGATGATGATGATGATGATGACAACGATGACGATGCTGCTGCTGCTGCTGCTTGGTGGTGGTAATGATGATGATGATGATGATGATGATGATGATGATGATGATGATGATGATGATGATGACAACGATGACGATGCTGCTGCTGCTGCTGCTTGGTGATGGTAATGATGGTAGACAATAGATACATCGCTATTATTTCAAAATAGTCTCTCAATCCGTTCACAGTATTGTTGTCGGGTAGGATGAGGTAGACTAGGGCATGACATTACATGCTAGGGTGCGTTGTGGTGTGGTGGGATCTAATGTGATGCAGTGTGGTGTGATGCAGAGAGGTATGGTATTGTGTAGCATGGTCTAATGTGATGCAGTGTGGTGTGATGCAGAGAGGTATGGTATTGTGTAGCATGGTCTAATGTGATGCAGTGTGGTGTGGTGCAGTGAGGTATGGTATTGTGTAGCATGGTCTAATGTGATGCAGTGTGGTGTGATGCAGAGAGGTATGGTATTGTGTAGCATGGTCTAATGTGATGCAGTGTGGTGCAGTGAGGTATGGTATTGTGTGGCATGGTCTAATGTGAT
>JAWQFJ010023119.1:15000-17500 GCA_034096865.1 Theodoxus fluviatilis | reverse complement strand
AACTAGAGTGGTAACTAGGGCGGTAACTAAGGAGATAAGTGGGGCGACACCCAGATTTGCCAGGAGCAACTTTCTCAAAGAAATCTTCAAGGTCAAGCCAAGAGAGTCAGTCTCCTGGATGCATCTATGGAATAAGGCAAAAAAATCAATTTGACGTAACAGTTTACACATTGCCTTGCAGAGATGCACAAAACATGCTAGAGAAATCAGCCCGCTGGCTTTATACATGATACATGTAGCGCCAGAAAGTTCCGTTTTTTTGAATGGATGTTCATTAACAAATAAACTGTACAAGTCAGCCCTCACACGTAAATCGTATGGCATTATTTTTCATCAATACTCGCAACATATCCATGTCATGCACAGCAGATTTCAACATGTCCGAAGATAACAAGCTGGAAACATAATTACGCGAAATACAGCAAAGTGACGTAAGTAGCGAAAGGGATATACCATTCTTAAACAATACCCCACGACTGTGACCTTGTTCAATAATCACATCCTGTTGTTCCGACACGCGCGGTAACTTGATGACAACACACCACCGGAAACAGTCTATTTTTCATAGATCGTTGCTCTCATAACTCGGTGCTTTTCGTGCCAGCTTTTAGAATAGTGATCGCTTCGTGATGTCATAAATGAACTCGAATCGCATCAAGCTAAAACTTGGGAAGATTAGAGGGGAACATGATGTGCATAATACTGGTTGTCGTTCTTCCTGTTGTTGTTCAGGCTGCTGCTGCTGCTGCTGAAGACGATAGGTAAAGGTGGTAGAAGGACTTTTTTACATTGCGACTTTTTTCACCCATTGCTCAAACCGCGCACATTCATCCCTGCTCATCAGGCTACCTCCTTTTATCACTCCAATACCATATCTACTACATGGGGAGCATGCAACCAGGCTGCGGATGTAGTGCCAAAGTTATCTCTCAAAATCTTCCAACTCAGCCCTCACAGGTACCCGTTTCACTACTGGGTGGGGAGAATCATTGTGAGTAATCGCTCACGGATGCAACTCTAGAATCCGTGCAGCTTCGAACGCCGCACCCGCTAGCCGCAAGCGACTGCAGGTCAAGCGCACTGACCTCTCGGCCACGATGGTGACGATTCTGCTGTCGTTGTTTCTCTTGATCGTCCTTGTTGTCCAAGTACTGCGCAAACAACGAGAAGACGTGGCACTACCACGAACACACGCACAATGGCAAAGGGCAAAACTATTTGCAAGTGTATGACTTCCACGTCATATCGAGTTCTTTGAGCACCCAATCCCTGTGCTCTTGCATACAATGGAATTCTGTACACACGGTGAGGCAACCACAGATTCTCCGAGAACTCCATCCACAATGGCGTTCGACACAGAAAGAAGGCGCGTCTTTATGGACAAGCCACACGTTTACTCAGACAACATTTTACTAAATTTTAAGAATCTCGTTGTCATTATTTGCTGTCACTGACATATTACTCTCCTCTGAGTTTGTCAAGATGTGTTGCGACACATGCACAACTACCCAAGCGACTATTATAGCGACTTTATATGCATAAACTGATTGTCTTATAAGAGATAGCATGAATCTCCACATCACATTCTCTTAGTGACGGCACGGAGAATGGATTACATCGCCTTCTAAAATCAACAGAGAAATGGGTTTGTCTGAAAATACAAGACCGAAATGATCTAAGAAAATCGCGTTTGAGCGTGTGTTGGACTGAGGTAATCTTTGTGTTTTTTCACCATTGAACCAAAAACCTTATTCTAAAAAAGGCCAGGGGGAGGGGTGGGGGTGGGGGTGGGGGTGTGGGGGTTGGTATGGTTCGGTTTCATGTTGCCTTGAACAACACATAAATATTTTTCAAATCGATACAAAGTTGGCTTTTCTCGGCTAACTAGTTCGTTCGAAATTTTTTCATGTCAATAAATTTTTGTGTAGAGCAATAAACTGGCTCACCAGAACATGTCGAGAGACTCTACTACAGACACACCAGGTTTTTAGCATCTCCACGTGCAATGTAAACTGCATGTTGCGGAAGATGTTTGCTCATAGAAACATGTTAAGCTGTTGTAAAGGCAAGACTAGAAAAGATACGCTAGGTCTCATTTGTTTTTCCACGACAAGAACGCAACGCATTCGCCGTGCTAGTTGCTTTTCTCGTGAGAAGACAAAGGCAGTGTTTACTACAAGTTCTATTTCATAACGTGTCATAAATCTGGCACGTGGACGTTTCAAAGCCTAGCCAGTGATGCAAATGTAGAAATCACTTGACGTCACAACACCTGTGCGGTGTTACATAACGAAACACACCCATTCAAGAGAGCTCTTACATTTTCACAGACGTTTATCCAATTCTACAAAAAGCATGAAAATAATATATGCTATTTTTAATACTTTTAAAAGCTAGTTTTAGGTCAAAATCTACTGTTATTGCAATGCAGGCGTATTGCTCTTTCAGTCAATGCTTGCATTGTACAGTAGGCACACAGACATACCTGCACTACAGTAAG
>JAWQFJ010023119.1:0-5000 GCA_034096865.1 Theodoxus fluviatilis | reverse complement strand
TTATTCCAGCGACTCGCTCTCCTTTTTTCACATTCTGCCCAGCCATGTCAACATCTTGTCCGTATTTCTCCGTGAACTGCACTATCTTTCCAACACAGTGTATCACCATGCAATTTCCCCCTGCCCAATGTTTCGACTTTCCATGCAATATTATATTATTTTCCCAAGTCATACATTTAGATGAAGATGCCTTTCTGCCTCACCTTTATTTACAGCACCCTACCATTTCAAATCCTTGCTCTCACTTTCCCTTTTTCATTTCTCCATCTTTTTTAATCTACCGGTGTCCTGTCTCTTGAAAATTCGCCCCACTCTTCCTCATTTCGCCACATGTCTTCAATTCCCTGGTCTGTATTTCCACATCCTATCTTGTCTTTTCATTTTCCTGTCCCATCTTTTTAATGTCCTGCCTTTTCAGTTTTCTGTCCTGTCTTTTTAATGTCCTGTCTTGTCTTTTAAATGCCTTGCCTTTGCAACTCCCTATCCTGACTTTTCAAGTCCCATTCCTGTTTTTCCAATGTCCTGCCTTTTCAATTCCCTCTCATGTTTACAATGTCTTGCCCTGTCTGTTCAATTCCATGTCCTGTCTTGGTAATGGCTTGCCCTATCTTGGCAATGTCCTGACCTGTACTTTGTGACCTGCCCTGCCTTTTCAATTTCCTGCCATGAATGTCCCTATCGTGCCCCACATTTCATTTTCTCACTCTACATTTCCATATCATCCCCTGTCTGTTTAATTTCCTATCCTATTTTCCTACCTCCTGCCCCTACCTTCAATTTCCTTCCCAACATTCTAGAGCCAGCCGTGCATTTTCCTACCTTTTCATATTCAGTTTACTCGTTCCATTTGTTTTCCCTACCATTTCAGTCATTCCACACCCTACATTCTTAATTCGCTATTGTAATTGTCCCTTCTTGATGTGTCCGTATGCTACCCTTCATTTTTACTTCTCCACTTCCACCTTTGCAGTTTCCTTACCCTAACCGTTTCATACCTGCTGCCCTCTCTACCGTCTATCTATTTTGCCTGTCATTCCCAAAATCTGACTGTTGATCTCCCACCTCAGACGATTAAAAAAAATGTATTCCAGAATTCTGAATTGTTTTCTTTCTTTTCCTCCTCCTCCCCTCTCTCTTCTTTCCTTTTTTCGTATCCACTTCCTGCAAAACTGTGACACTTGTTTCAAGTGTTCCTTTTGTTTCACCGTGTTACACAAAATAATTTCCCTTCAAGCATCTCGTTTCCGTGACATCGAAACAATTCAATATGCACTTTTACAAAACAATATACACTCGCGTTGTTTCACAAACGCAAAATCTATCAAGCCCTAGTGATCATTGGCTAAGCAGACTGACCTCCCTTGCATAAGTCACTCCGAATGTACAAGTTGATTACTCACCCTACATCAGCAACACCGTATGAACTTTGGTAACACGTCATTTCAGCGCCATCAATTCAGCGCCACCAATTCAGCGCAGTGTCTTTTCAGCGCCGTATATTTCATATGACAAACAAGCCCTACTCTGAACCTTACATATGTATATGTGAGTGATTATTCACTACGGAGTTGCCGCAATGTCACGTGACAAACAAGCCCTGCTCTGAAATGTAAATGTGAGTGATCACGTGACAAACAAGCCCCCAACCTTCCAAAGATAGACGCTGCCAAGGCAGTATACAAAATGAAAGTTCAAGTAAGAAAGTTCAGACACACATACAAACACACACACACACACACACACACACACACACACACACACACACACATACAAACACACGCACACGCAGACACACACATACACGCACACACAAACATACACACACGCACATGCACACGCACGCACACACACAATACACACTCACTCACACACACACACACACACACACACACACACACACACACACACACACACATACACACACACACACACACACAAACAACTGTTTTAAAACTGAAATGCGCTGAAATGTACGGAGCTGAAATGTACGGCGCTGAAGAGTCGCCGCGCTGAAATGACGGCGCTGAAGTGTTGGCGCTGAAATGACGGCGCTGAAATGTCATGGAATCATGAACTTTAAGCGAGCAGTTCCTAGATTCACAACGCTGTAGGAATCAGGGCATAAACAAATGAATATGAAGGCAGCAATTGAGAACGATTATATAACCTGCCCTTCCCCTCTCGACCCCCTCTCTTCCACCTCACCCCTACCCCCCACCCCCTCTCCATTTCATTTCTCCCTATCGCCCACCGCACCCTTCCCAACCCCCATCCCTCACTATCTCCAAATATCACTTTGCCTTCCCTTCCCACCCCACCCCATAATTCCTCACCCCTCTCCCTGAAGATATCTAGGAATGGCCGGGGAAGAGTTCACCAGGGGTCATATGGTAATTAGCAGCGCAGCCATGATCGTAGGTTACACAACTTCCGGTGCTATATGTTGGGGTATGTTTCGGGTCTGTGTTGAGGAGTGATTATCGCCAGATCGTGGCAAAGGGATGGCATTAAAGCATGCAAAAAGTTTAAGTAGATTAAAAAATTAATCGAAAATAGTCATAATAGACTATTGTCACGTATACTTTCTGCACAAAACCCACAGAAGATAAGTAAACAAACCACACCATAATACCTAGCAGACGAACACGATCGAACTATTCTAGTGGTTTTTGTGCTCGGTGGCCTTACGTAGCCTACAAAGGCTGATAAGCCTTAAAACTCCATCCATCTATCCACCCATCTATCCATCCATACCAGCTGACGAAGGACCAACTTGATCCGGAATTGAGGAACACTCCGCCAAAGAGTGCCATGGACATATTTAATTGTTATACTCGGAACATCGGCGTACACGTTGGAAGAGTTAAAGAATTATAGGTCTTTGGAAGTCTATCGATTCTTCGTAGCAGGATTCGTGGGAGATGTCTGCTGATTCTCGCCGGGTGTTTGTCTCGAAAGGTCAGATCTATTCTGTAAATCTTCTTTTTCCACCCTCTTCGTCTAGCTTCGGTCACTCTTTGCACATTCGGACCTTGATTGGTTTTCTCTGATGGTATAAAGTAGTAGGAGCGTTTGACTCCTCTTAATTTTTCTTTTTGTTGGTTGTTAAAACAAATTTTCACGCAGCAAGAAGTCGGCATGGTTGCACGTCTCCCGTAGCACAGCTTAGCAGACACAAAGATTATAGGTTACACAAAGATAGCTCATGCCGAGCTTTTGCTCTATAAAGTTACAAGACGCTGCACCTAGCGGCGAGAGTAGGGGTGAATCAAGGAAAGTGTACTCACACCGCTTAGTGACAAGACGGCGAAGAAAGCTGCCTGCTGATTGGAGGATTCTATTCAGGGAACCAATCAGAGGACTGCTTTCGTGTAGATATGGCGTTTATGTCTACGCTTTGGACAATTCAATGGCGGCAGCTCTCTCCAGTTCGCGCAGAAAAAGCTATATTTTGGGATACTAGAAACCCATCCGAAGAAAATGTAAGCCATGAACAGCATTAATTTATCAAAGCTGTATGTTGAATGCATCAAAAGGTATTGAAAGGTCCTACTTTTTAACAATCGAAATGCAGGTCACATGGACACGCTTGATTGTAACTATAAATCTTTGCGGAAGCGGCAACTGAATTCACTTAATCGAATGATTTTCTGGCCGCAAATCACCTTCTTGACAGGTATGTATTGCTTTGCATTTCCTAAAGATATTCCACAGGGGTGTATACGTTGATAAACAAGCTTGCATTCTTAGATAATAATGAAAAATAGATCGTTCCCATTCAAACCATACCATGTAGATCTAGGTCGAGTTGGATTTCACAACGCCTGCTACAAAAAACAAAGCCAAAACACCCCCATTATTGCAGCAAATCATTTTATTACACATTACACAGTAAATTTATTCACAAACATGATCGGAACGCATCAGAAACCGTCGATAAACAAGAAGTTTTACATGTCGCTAAGAGGTGTGATTAACTTTCCTTGATTCACCAATAGTTCTAGCCGCTTGGGGCGCAACGTGTCTCGATCCTCACAACAATGAGCTAATGAACTATCTTTGTGTAACCTATAATCTTTGGCAGACAGCGCTCGCCTCCTACCAACATGGTTGAAAGCACGTGGCTTCTACAAATAACTCCGGAAGTGACGACAACGCGTCTCCGGCCATAGGACTCCTTATTCCACCTGGACGGAGACAGTAGTCAGGCGGGCACAATGCCCGCGCAGCCTCGGTGTGGCGTGAGAGGACAGGTAGGACAGTTGCGTGCACAGTAAGCACACGGAGCATAACGCCAGGAGAAGATTACTTTCATTCACACGATCAGAGAGCTGAGAGCGTTCATGCCATTAAAAAAAGGAAGCCAGCCTGGCCCGCACTTCTCTGACTCTGACCGCTGTGTGCTTCGATGTACTGTTGCTGTCACTGTCCTCTTGCGTCTGCCTCTGGCTCGTGGTCCGTGTCTCTGCTTTAGTCAAGCAGGCAGGCAGGCAGGCAGGCAGGCAGGCAGTAGGGCAGTCACTAAATCAGCATGTCGAACACAGTGAATCAGTCGGTCAGTTACTAGACAGATACCAATTCACCCACTCGCTCACTCACGACAGTCAGGCAGACAGAAAGGCGGTTTGCCACTCCGTGCTTTGATCTGTCGACCACCCTATCTGCCTGCCTGCCTCTTTGTTTGCCTGCCTGCCTGCCTGCCTGCCTGCCTGTCTGTCTGTCTCTTTGCCCGCCTGCCTGCCCGCCTGCCTGCCTCTTGCCTGCCAGCCTGCCTGCCTGCCTCTTGCCTGCATGCCTGCCTGCCTGCTACCTGCCTGCCTGCCTCTTGCCTGCCTGCCTGCCTCTTGCCTGCCTGCCTCTTGCCTGCCTGCCTCTTGCCTGCCTGCCTCTTGCCTGCCTGCCTGCCTCTTGCCTGCCTGCCTCTTGCCTGCCTGCCTGCCGCTTGCCTGCCTGCCTGCCTCTTGCCTGCCTGCCTCTTGCCTGCCTGCCTCTTGCCTGCC
>JAWQFJ010023118.1:0-13037 GCA_034096865.1 Theodoxus fluviatilis | reverse complement strand
ATAGAGGGTGGGTGGGCGGGTAGGGGTGGGGGATGGGATTGGATTTGTTTGTTTGTTTTCTTGTTTTATCAAGGGCTAGATGTAAGATAGGCAGTTATGCCTAATTTATGTATTCCCCTTGAAAAATAAATTCAATCAATCAATCAATCAATCAATCAATCAATCAATCAATTAATCCGATCAATCCGATCGATCGATCGATCAATCAATCAATCAATCAATCAATCAATCAATCAATCAATCAATCAATCAATCAATCAATCTATCTATCTCTCTCTCTCTCTCTCTCTCTCTCTCTCTCTCTCTCTCTCTCTCTCTCTCTCTCTCTCTGTATATATGCGTGCCTGTGTGTGTGTGTTTGTGTGTGTGTTTGTGTGTGTGTTTGTGTGTGTGCGTGCACGCGTGGGTGTCCGTGCGTGCTTGCGTGTGTTCGTTTATGCAAAACATTGTGCATGTCCTCTTTGCATCTCATACGAACATCGTTTTCGTGGTTTGGGACGATTGCATCACCAAGCACTGTAAACAACTTTACAGACGAATAGTAGAAATCGCGACATCTACTTCATCGACGGTTGAAGACAAAAAGAAATAACAAAACCACGCATGCGATTACGGTCGAGCGACTTCGACCGCATGTTGTTCACAAACTCCTCATTTTTAGCTATTGTCTGTAGACTAGTGTAAAGTGTGACATACGGCCGAAACTGCTCAATGCCCCCTCCATCAGCTGGCATCCCTGGTTACTGGGCTTTTGGGATTCGCTCCAGTAGCCTAATCAGGTACGTCTGTCCCAAGCAGTCAAAGAAACATAGAAATACTTCAAGCACACGAAACTACAATGATAAAACTGCAGCTAGCACACGCGTAATATTCCAAAAGATGCTTACTCTGATATTATCAGGATTGTGTAGAATATATCTGGAAGAATCTATTCAGAAAACATTTTCAGATTAGTATTCTCTCCATCACAGTCTGGTAGCATATAATTTCATTGCAGGAATCAGGATGAAACTAATGCGACATCCAGCAACTATATATCGATTCAAAGTAAATCAACCAAGTACTTTTTCGTCCCTTTAATTATTAGGGGGAAACAGCTAGTGTATTCACATACATGTATATCTATATAGTCTGCATTTCCTATTGATGGCGTATTCTTTCACATTATTTCTTTCTCCCCGAATCGCCATGAAAATCTCTGTACAGTGACTCTAACTGTCTCATGCTTTACTATGCTCATAAGAAGATGTAGTTTCCTATTTAGCTACTTGTGTCGGTGGTCAGCATCAACATTTTCATTTGGGGTTTATGAACAAAAACACGTACCACGTTCAAAATGCACGATAACACCCGAAAGTCAAGCCTTGCAGCTCGAAGAACCGAACGATCGGTCGATGTATCTGTGCATGTATATCATAACTCATCCAGATAAGATGTTTGCCCCCAACCCCACTGCACATCCCCCAGCTGCACTCCCCGCTACTATATCCCCATGCACCTCACCCCCCACCCCCGTCCTGATTCAGGAACAGTCTTGCTTTCATGGGTACTCGCGTGAACGTTCTTGCTTGCGCTTCCATAGATACGAGGGAAGGGGCTTGGGGAATGAGGTGAGAGAAGGGACAAACTGTACACGTGACGGCATAGTCGCTCTTGCTAAGTGAAATTCAGTCTCTGTAGGTAGATGTGCCAGCTATAGTGTCGATCCCCATGTCGGACGTCATGCAAGGACTGCATGAAATCACGTGCATTCGTAAAGGAAGAAGAGCACTTGTTGCACCGTGTGTGTTTAATTATGCATTGGATGCATAAGCACTGGCCCTGGGAGAGCATCGAACTTCCTTCATATCTTTTCAACCAAACAACATTTCACTAAACCTGAGCTGAATTCAAGGCGAGCTCGAGGTGCGAGTTATATTTAACCCAGTGGATCATAGTGCCGCTAGAGATAAATAATCTGTACCAGCCCTGACCCAGGGGCAAGGACTTCGCTCCTGTGTCTGTGACAAGGCAAAACCTCGAGGAACACCAGCACCGCTCGCACTTGCAGCTTCTTCGCCTGACGGTACATACAGCAAGATCTGCAACCCGTTACTGCAAATCTTAATCGTTCTGTAATGAGCACACAGTTATATTCGTGTGCAATCTTATGTTCATGACAGGAACTTTGCTTTCCAAAACTGCAGCGTCTCAGTCGACTACAACACTCTTCGTCGATCGGATTCAGGGGGAGGTTACTCTATATACTGTTTACCTGCCAATGTACGAGTAAGTGAACAGTGTAAGAAGCATAACATAACGTAACACGTAGCATTTTAACAGCTCTTCTTAAGAGCTTGCGTGATCATGCTGCTTTTCTAGTACACTCAAATTCAGTAGGAGGTAACTCTTCAAAAGAAGACTACTGGTTGTAGTCAGGTGATAAACCTTGATTGTAGTAATGCGTGCTTGTTCCTGCATTCCTTCCGACATGATTTCAGTGCTGCTGCGAGCGATCTGGGAGGTAACACAGCCAGTGGACGAGAGACGATTAAGTAGTTAGAGCAACTAACCCTCGAAATACATCGATCGTGCTGTGGAACCCCCTCTCACTGTTTCACCATGGCCCATGCTGCAGCTATTGCGACACACACTGAAGGTAAGCTAGCTACTGCGTCCCACACTAAAGGTAATAGCTACTGTGACAGACACTGAAGGTAAGCAATACAGCGACACACACTGAAGGTAAGCTACTGTGACAGACACTGAAGGTAAGCTATACTGCGACAGACACTGAAGGTAAGCTATACAGCGACACACACTGAAGGTAAGCTACTGCGTCCCACACTAAAGGTAAGCTACTGTGACAGACACTGAAGGTAAGCTATACTGCGACACACACTGAAGGTAAGCTACTGCGACACACACTGAAGGTAAGGGAAGCTACTGCGACACACACTGAAGGTAAGCTACTGCGACACACACTGAAGGTAAGCTACTGCGACACACACTGAAGGTAAGCTACTGCGACACACACTGAAGGTAAGGGAAGCTACTGCGACACACTGAAGGTAAGCAACTGCGATACACTGAAGGTAAGTGAAGCTACTGCGACACACACTGAAGGTATGTTACTGAGACACTCTGAAGGCACGCTGTCATGATCATGTAGGCCTACTTGGCTATACTATATTTTCAGATGATTCCCATACATTGTATCGTATTAGTAATGTTGAAGACCTAATTAAAGGAGACATGGGATATTAAGAGACGGGATAAGCACATTAGACTAGAGACGGAATAATGGGTTAATGTCTGAAACTTTAAAAGCATTCAGCACA
Source organism: Theodoxus fluviatilis (assembly GCA_034096865.1). Lineage (NCBI taxonomy): Eukaryota > Metazoa > Mollusca > Gastropoda > Cycloneritida > Neritidae > Theodoxus > Theodoxus fluviatilis. The sequence continues at coordinate 9,717 of JAWQFJ010023118.1, read as the reverse complement.
AGAGGAGAGGATGAAGAGCGGGAAAGAAAATAGGAGCAGAAGGCGGAACAAGAGGAACAGGCATAGGTGGAGAAGGAAGAGGGTAAGGAGCAAATGGAGCAGGAGGAGGAGGATGACGACGACAACGACGACAACAACAACAGCAAGATTTTATTGTGTATGCCATCGACCCATCACAAGGAGTCACAGCAGGACAAGGAAAAGGAGCAGATAGAAGAACAGGAACGAACGAGAAGGAGCAGGAGGAGCAGGAAGAACTAAGCAGAAGGAAGATCTGAGATAAGAAATAAAAGCAGAGAGCACAGTTGATACTCCATGGAACGGTTTTGCCAAAGAAATCTCCATGTCAAATGTGCAGTATCTTCTCTCAGAGGGTTATTCTCTGCTCCTACGTAATTAGTACTATGGCTAAATACGAAATGTTGAAATTGTCCAAGAACCAGCCATAATGAAATTCTTTTCCATTTTTTCTCCACCTACAGGCCAGATGGCAGTTTCTGTGAAAGCCTTGACCCCCAGGGTGCAGGATCTGTTCAAACGCGTGAAGACCTTCATCGCCGATCACGTGATGCCCATAGAGAAGGAGTACATGACATACGTGACCTCTCACCCCTGGCAGGAATGGCCGGGACTGGAATTCCTCAAGGTCAGTTTTTGCTGCATGTGCATGTGGTTGCACCGGAGTTATCGGTGTTTGCCCATGTGATTTGATCAACTTGCCCTTCGCTAGTTGTCCTTGACGGTCGCTTACTCGTTCTCCCGCTTGGTGTCAATGTCCGTTTTGTTCTGAGCAGTCCCCATATATTGTGAAGCATTCTCAAGTCATTTCCTAACTAACAAAGAGGTTGTATCATGTTAATGTCTGCAATGCTCGTTATTTTTATAAAGGTACTATTTAATTTTGTATTGTGTCTTGATTTTTTAAATGTGTTTGTTTTCAGAAAAATTCAGGCAAAATAATCTTTAAATGTACAGGTAGAGCTGTTTGCTGGCTGTTTGGTTAATTGCTTTTCCTTTGCTCACCCCTTGTTTGTTGTGTGTTCGTCCTTCACTTTCTTTTTTCTTTCCTCCCTTCTTTCTTTCCTCCCTTCTTTCCTTCTTTCTTTCCTTCCTTCTTTCTTCTTTCTTTCCTTCCTCCCTTCCGTCTTTTTTCAGTATGCAGAATGAATGTGGAAGAATGGCTTATAACCTGCTGCAAAGTGTGAATTTTCACCACACAAGTTAATTGTACTAGTCACCTCTCATCGAGACAATTTCTGCGCAAAAGCAGCAACCTCTGCCTGCCTCTCCACCAGGCGCAAGCACGCAGCCAGGGCCTATGGAACCTGTTCCTGCCCCTGGAGGCTGACCCGGAGCGGAAGTACGGGGCAGGCCTGACCAACCTGGAGTACGCCTTCCTGTGTGAAGAGATGGGCAAATGCCCTCTCGCCTCGGTGGTGAGTCACGTGGCACTGCAACTGTGACGTTGTGTGACGTCAGGAATTGAATGGCCAATAGAGACGCGGGGTTTGCATAGAGTTGGGCACCATCTTCTTTGGCATACCATCATGGAGGTCTTAGCAGTGTGATGGTAATATTTTATTGCATTTGAGCAGATTGAACACAAAAAAAGTTTGTATCACACAGATGTTTGAATACATGGTGCATGTATCCAAACGCTTCGTCCTTAAATAGATATATAACAGGTTTGAATGCATACATATACAAGGAGCGAGTGAGCAAGCATGAATATGAGAGAGAGAGAGAGAGAGAGAGAGAGAGAGAGAGAGAGAGAGAGAGAGAGAGAGTGAGAGAGAGACAAAGAGACAGAGAGACAGAGAGACACAGAGACACAGAGACACAGAGAGAGACACAGAGAGAGAGACACAGAGAGACACAGAGAGAGAGCACGAGTTGTGGTTAGCTGTGGGCTTACTTTCAGGATAGAAAATATAGTGTCCTCATGATTCTGTTTGGGGCGTCAATGGGGATGTTTGTGATTCAATCCAGTGTTTTGACCCATCTTCTCTACTCTGCAGGTGTTCAACTGCAGCGCGCCTGATACGGGCAACATGGAGGTTTTGGTTCGCTATGGCACGGAGGAGCAGAAGAGACAGTGGCTGCAGCCTTTACTGGATGGCAAGATCCGCTCATGCTTTGGCATGACCGAACCCGAGGTCAGCAGTCACGTGTTTCCCTGTAAAAGTGTCATACTGAACCTTTCCGCTACGATCGGAATCTTCAATCACGTTATGAGACTGAAATCATGAATATATGCATAAATTCATAGTTTTGCTTTTGATTCGCTGCTGGTGTCTCGCGTTTTCACTCTATGTTTAATAACTATTGTTGTTACTCATTATGTTCATATGTCGGCTGGTTTTATTTCCCTGTTCTTGGAATAAAACGTCAATGTGTGATGTATATAATATCAGGACACCAGTTATGCTGAAACACTGGGTGTTTGCAAGGATAATTTGACAGGGTAAGACTGATATGCAAATTTTGTTATTCCCGCCAAAATCTGTTACGGATTGTAAAACTTTCTGTTCCAACCAAAGACCCGTATTCAACTGCTGCTTGACAAAATAGCAAATTGAGTTTAAATCTGCATTATATGACTCTGTCCCTATGCCCTCCAGTAGCCTCTTTGGCTGCTTGGGGCCACTCCTGGCTGAGCTACCGCTGCATGTCCCAAAAGCCCAGCAGCCAGGGGTTCCAGCTGATGGAGGGAGCATCAACAGGCTTCGGCCGTTTGTTGCAGTGGCGTCACTTCCCTATTGCTTTGCAGGTGGCCTCGTCCGATGCCACCAACATTCAGTCCTCCATAAGGCGGGAGGGAGATTTCTACATCATCAATGGACACAAGTGGTGGACTTCTGGTAAGAATACACTGATGATTATTTTTTATGATGCAGGATGGTAATGTGGACAATTATTTCTTAATAATTAGGATGCGACGCTAAGTTTCGGATCCAGACAAAGCTCAATATGCATGTCACTAGGAAGATAGCGCTACTGGTAATGGCCGAAGGTGGCCTGCTGAATCGGCAGTACAAGAGGATGTGGTGATGGTGGTGGTAATAGAGGATGAGGAGGAAGATGGTAGTGGAGGAGAGTGATGGTAGTGGAGGAGAAGGCGGATGATGGTAGTGGAGGAGAAGGCGGATGATGGTAGTAGAGGAGGGTGATGGTAGTGGATGGTAGTGAAGGAGGAGAGGTAGGATGATAGTAGCGGAGGAAGAGGAGAGTGATGGAAGTGGAGAAAAGGGAGGAGGATGGTAGTGGAGGAGGAAGATGGTGATGGTAGAGGAGGAAGAGGAGGAGGAGGAGGGGGAGGTGGAGGAGGAGGAGGAGGAGGAAACTGTGGTAGAAGAAACTGTTATGGTGGTGGGTGGGAAGGACGATGTCGTGGAAAATGTTGATTTTGACAGTTACTACAGTGAGTAACGATAGCACGCCGACAGTAGTGTGGTTCTTTTTTGGACAAAACATTGACAGTGTAGCTGCATTATCGTACCGTTTTCTATTTCTTCCCCAGGTGCCAACCACCCAGACTGCAAGCTGTGTGTGTTTATGGGCAAAACCGACATGTCTGGTCCAAGACACCGTCAGCAGAGCATGATCCTGGTGCCTATGGATGCCCCAGGGGTCAAGGTCGTCCGACCTCTCTCCGTCCTTGGCTTCCAGGACAGTCCCGGTAAGGAGACCTTCTCCCACTGCACGTTTCTAGTGTTGTCTCTCTTGTTGACCTGGATCAAGGTTTACCAGTAATGGGCGCTCAAACAGGACAATGTGCCTGTAAGCTAGTCGGGTCATCAGTGGCTTGAATGACTGGAAAATGGCAACTTTCAGGTTTTTCTCGTAAACAACTTTACCCCTGTCCTGGTTTCTTACAGGGGGCCACGCAGAGGTGATGTTTGAAAACGTGCGAGTGCCTGCAAGCAACATACTCCTTGGCGAAGGTCGTGGCTTCGAGATTGCCCAAGGCAGACTGGGCCCAGGCCGCATCCACCACTGTATGAGGCTCATCGGCAACGCAGAAAGAGCTCTGGATCTCATGCTGGATCGGGTCTGTGTATATGGCCTTGCTAAATGCGAAGATTTTCATGCAGACCCTTGTATTGTTGATAAAGTGATAAACTTTCAATTGAAGAAAAATACTAGTATTTTATTTATGAACGCAGTCTTCTGAAACTTTGACTTGCAATCATCCCATTCTGCCTACCCCAGGAGACAATGTACGTGTCATCGTTTCCCATTTGTAAAGACTGGACCTTTGTAGTTTCATGCAGGGAGGGCACTCACTGATTGCAGTGGGTTACTGCTGTCTCGTGCGGGGGAGACAAACATAAAAAAAAAAGTTTGTCTGCATTGGCAGTTCGCCTGTCTGTCCTTGATCGCAAGCCTTGTATCGCCCGTGGTAGTGGATTGCTGCACACCCTTGTAGAAGAGACATCATTTGACTTTTGAATACTATATGGATATCCCCTTAAGCAGGAAACACAACTTTCAGCTGTGCTTTGTTTATACAAAAAGACAACGTCTCTTCGTTGTACGCCCAGGGCCTCGAGTTGCATAGACGCGAGGTCTTGCGAGGAATAGGCCGGTGTGAGCATGTGTCAACTTTTGATTGCCTTCACATCTGCTTTTCATCAAGTTGACACATGTTGACACCAGTCTATTCCTCACAAGATCTTAGTTTTCCTCAAGTCTATGCAACGCACTCCAGGTTGCTTATGACAACTGTGACAACTTTGGAGGGGGGACAACTCCCGACTGTGTATGCGTTGCAGACCAAGAACCGCGTGGCTTTCGGCAAGCCCCTGGCTGCCCAGGCCACTATCCAGACTGACGTGGCCATGTCTCGCATCGAGATCGAACAGACGAGACTGCTGGTGCTCAAGGCCGCACACAAAATGGACCTGCACGGCAATAAGGTGAACAGGAAGGCAGCAGATTTGTCAGCCACATGATTAATACCTTTCTTCTTTGTTGACTTTCCGAATCTTCCCTTGCCTCCCTCCTCTTCACTAACTTCTCTCTAAACTCCACACAAATTCTTCAGGAGGTATGTCACAAGTACATCATGTCCATTGCGTGCACGTAGGTATCAAAATAGACTACGTCGGTCAGGCCGTTGAGGAGATGAAGGAAGACTGTCCAAATGCCCTTGGGGCAAGGAGGATGGTGGAATAGAGTGAAAGCAAGGTGAGCTGTTTTTCGCATCTTTTCAAAATCTTGGCACGCTAAAGTTCAAGCATGCCAAAATGCAAGGGAAAGAATGGAATTAATGCAAAATACGCAAATGTTGCTGCTTTTAAGCAGTTGAAGAGCTAGTAAACTTTTATCTTAAAGATTTTAGGACAATGATTATAAAGAAATAGGGCAAAAGCAAGGCGAATTTTAAACAAGTCAATCTTGGTGTGCTGAAGTTCCAGAGTACCGTATTTCCTGCCATGCGAGTCACGTAACGGAATGTGCCCACAGGATGATAGGTGTTCACAGACCGTGTTCCATTGCTGAGGAGAGTCTTTGAGAGAGGAGTGGGAGGGTGGAGAGAGAAGGACTTACACTGTTAAAAACGATATCCCCAACCCCCAGCAGGCCTCCTTGTACTGAGAACGGCATACTGATGATGATGCACGGTGCTGTTTGCCAAAAGAAAGTCTAGAAACTCTGCAATGGGGGCTTGGCTTGCTCGAAATCTGTTCAGATAAAACCAGCAATGATGGATGGATGGATGGATGGATGGATGGATGGATGGATGGATGGATGGATGGATGGATGGATGGATGGATGGATGGATGGATGGGTGGATGGATGGATGGATGGATGGAAAGATGGATGGATGGATGGATGGATGGGTGGATGGATGGATGGATGGGTGGATGGATGGATGTATGGGTGGATGGATGGATGGATGGATGGATGGATGGATGGATGGATGGATGGATGGATGGATGGATGGATGGATGGATGGGTGGGTGGATGGATGGATGGATGGATGGATGGATGGATGGATGGATGGATGGATGGATGGATGGATGGATGGGTGGATGGATGGATGGATGGATGGGTGGATGGATGGATGTATGGAAAGATGGATGGATGCTAAGGGATTATCAACCTTGTAGGTTATACATGTTTTAGGCCACAACATTAATAAAAATACATCAACTTTTAGCAATGCATTTTAAAAAATCGCAACAGTGGATTCCAGCACAATTTACCCAGTTATACATTAAGCACACTCGGACCTTTGAAATAGATATGAGTCTTACTGCCCATCAGCCCGCGTGGACAATGTAAGGTCTTTGATCACAAAAATTACAAGAGCTGTTAAGAGCAGAATTCAAGTCTGGATTCCCCAGTCACTCACCTCCTACGAAACTCTGAAGGGGCCATAACGTAATTCAAAGATTACCTCAAGAGAAGTAAATGAAGAAATATTAAAACAACAATAAAAACATAGTGAGACTCAAAGACGAGAATAAAACTGATAGATTTCTTAAAACATTTATCACAGCAAAGGGAACGAAAGTGGTACCATAAATTGAAATAATTTACTCATTCACCTTGGAGTGGCAATCTATTCTGTTGTTATTCAATTTTGGTACGCATTTGGGAAGTGCCATCTGTTTGTGTTCTTGCAGGGTACAGCCGCCATGTTGTGGTGGTGTTGTCGGATCAGGTGATGGACATGTTTTGTAACGTTGCAGGTTGCAGCTCCTGAGATTGCCATGATCAAGGTGGCGGCTCCAAACATGGCACTGCGCGTGATAGACAGAGCCATACAGGTATATTCAACTCTGCTTTTCAAAGTACTGTGCATTGTTTAAATATTAAAAAAAAGTCTGCAGCAACATGGACACAACTATATTTTGTGTTGAGGTTATGCATACCAATTCACAATACACCAATTAGTCTCAAATCAAGTAACTAGTGCTCTGATTTAATAGTCTTTGCACTAAAAAATGTCGTTGAAATGTTTGCAATATACACTGCACTGTTTATCATACAACCAATGACCTTATATTGATACAATATTTCAGTACTTCATAGAAGCATTCCTATAAAGCACTTTCAAGCCAGTTCAAATACATTTCTCTCTGTAAACACTCGTTTCCCATACACTGGCTCCGAAGGCAAGGTGTATTTTCTTCTCATTTTTGTCACAACACATGCCAGACAACTAGGTATAGGGTGACTGGGAGACGAGGTTTTTGATCGAGCAAGGCCTACATTTTAATGCAGTATTTTACTGTGAGCTTCTTTACTTACTTCGCCCATGGAATTGTAAGACCGACATCAAAACAATGAGTGCTCTTAATTGTTGAATGCCTTTTCTGATTTGCTCTATACAAATGAAACTTTGTAACAGGCAAGCGCCCCCAGAAATACATTTTGCCATTGCAGTTCTGTAGCAACGTGATTGACTCAATCGGACAATCTGCTGGGGACAGCAACATCTCACAACAACTCAAGTTCCTAGTTTAGTGGAGAAGTTCTGTAGAGAGAGAGAGAGAGTTTCAGGACATCAGGCAGGGATTGAGCATGTGACCTCTTGATTAACATTGGAGCATTGGCATTAGCACAGAATCCATTCGGGAGGGCTGGGGGGAGTGAGTGTGTGTTCGTGTGCGTGTGTGTTTGTGCGAGTGTGTGCGCGTGCATACATAGTTTAAACGGTTTTATGGGAGTACTTTTGGAATGTAGTGTCCACTTTTCATTACATTGATCCCAGATTCATCCACAAAGCATCTCCTTATTGTTAGCTTCTATCTTCAGATATAGAACACATCTTTTATTCTTTTTCCATAGGCTCATGGCGGTGGTGGTGTCAGTGGCGACTTCCCCCTGGCTGAACTGTTTGCCAATGCACGCTCTCTCCGTCTGGCTGACGGACCTGATGAAGTCCACCTTCGCTCTGTGGCCAGGATGGAGTATGCCAAGACTCTGCAGTCCAAGTACTGATACAGGAAACAACTGTCAAACCCTGCTGTCAACGATGGATTCCTTGATGCCCCGTCTGTTGTCCATTAAAAAGTTTTGAGACAATTGTTAAGTATGGTGCCTGCATTCTGCGCCATGGTAATATAATGGAGTGTAAGTGATGCCAATGGGATCAGTGCCTTTATAAATTTGTTACCTTGTTTTCCCCCTTGTTGATTTGCACAGTTGATACAATAGTGGGACAATGTGAGTTGTGTTCCACCAATCAGAAGTTTTTCATGATGACTGAAAGTTTGTTTCCAGTTGAAGAAATCACAGCTGTTTTCAAGATTGAGAATGACGGTTGCAATAATGCCTGGTCCACTATGTTGACGAATATGTACTCTTAAATTTCTTACATGCCATCATTTAATTATATCATGTGAGATATAGTGGTAATCTACACTGATCGCACCAAATCAGTGAAGCAGTCATCATTTAAACAAAATTGTTTGGGCATAGCCAAGAGCCTCTGCAAAAGTGTGTGTACAGTGAAACTGCTACACTCTATAGACAGATTTAATCTTTTCATTGCTGCCTAGCCAGACAGTCATATCAATTAATTAAACACTGCTTCAGTGATTGATACTGCATATTTTTGCATTAAATCTGGCTACTGCTTGGTCTTTATAAGCAGTGCACCATTAATGTTAAATGAAAATTGATTATTGTTACATATCCAGGACAAGCTTCAAATAAATGTGGTGAATCAATGTGAATGTTGAATGTGCACACAATTGTGATTTTTGACTCACATGCGAAGCAAAAGTGAGTCTATGTACTCGTCCGTCCGGGCGTTCGGGCGTCCGAAAACTTTAACGTTGGAATTTTCTCAGAGACTATTAAGTCTATCAATACCAAATGTGGCATGATGGTAAATGATGACAAGGCCTCAAAAAACATACATCGGGACGTGATATTGCTTCAAGGTCAAGGTCGCAGGGGCCATAAATGTTGTCTAAAAAACAGCCACTTTTCACATTTTCTCAATTTTCTCTGAAGTTTTTGAGATTGGATACCTGACCTATATATGGTATATAGGGCAAAATAAGCCCTATCTTTTGATACCAGTTTGGTTTACCTTGCTTCAAGTTCAAGGTCACAGGAGCTCTTCAAAGTTGGATTGTATACATATTTTGAAGCGCTCTTGCCCCTGAACTATGGAAGATAACTGTTCCAAACTTCATAACATTGTAGTACACATGTTATACTTTCATCATGAGACACATTTGGTCACATATCATCAAGGTCAAGGTCATTTGACCCTTATGAAATGTGACCAAAATGGGGTAGTGAACCACTAAAAGTGACTATATCTCATGGTAGAAAGTGCCAATAAGCACCATTGTGCTTCCTGTCTTGAATGAACAGCTTTGTCTTGCATGACCTTGACCTTGGGTTAAGGTCACATGTATTTTGGTAGGAAAAATGTGTAAAGCATTTCTTAGTTTAGTGTATGATGTCATTGCTAGGTGTAGTTGATTGGCCTTGACCTTGAAGGTCACCTGAAGGTCAAGGTCATGTAAAAGTCAAGGTCAAGCATGTGAGTCTTATGGGCTTTGCCCTTCTTGTATTCTTTGTTTTGACATGACCATTCCAAATCAAGAATCTGTATTGTATGCATTTTTTAATGAATAAAAATTGTTGCTTATTGTCTCTTTCTTGGGTGGCATTTATTCCATAAAGTAATATACTACTCTCTTTAGGTCCAGCATACAAAATAACAGCACTATCAAATACAAA
>JAWQFJ010023117.1:7500-10652 GCA_034096865.1 Theodoxus fluviatilis | reverse complement strand
GCTGAACCTCCAGGTTTTGGCATATATATATATTTTTTTAAAGATCGGATTCGAACCCGCAACCTCTCAAGAAAAGAGGGGGAAAAAACACGCACACACAAAAACACAAAAAACCAGGTTGGGTTCGAACCCACAACCTCTCGAAAAAAGAGGAAAAAAATTTCAGCGCAGAATCGAACCTGGTCATGCATTGCTCATTGCTCGTGCAAGGCTGGGTAAGTGATTTTTTTAAAAATCATTTATCTGTTACGTGTTTGATGGAGTAACCTAAGCTACTGTTGAAGTGTTGTGTGTGGATCCAAAAAGCTTGCACAACTGTCCTTTGCACTGACTGTCCTATGCACGGACTGTCCTTTGCACTGACCGTCCTTTGCATTAACTGTCCTTCACACTGACTGTTCTATGCACTGACAAGGAGATTGTCACGAAGGAGAGGAGGGGAAGTGCGCTTTCTACAGTGGGTAAAGATCTAGCAGTCCGCTCAAAGTTTTTGTCGCGCTCACCAGTGCTTCGGACACGCACCGGTCATTCTGTGCACTGGTCAGTGTGAAAGTGCATAGGACAGTCAGTGCATCGGACAGTCAGTGCATAGAACAGTCAGTGTGAAGGACAGTTAATGCAAAGGACAGTCCGTGCATAGGACAGTCAGTGCGAAGGACAGTTGCGCAAGCTTTTTGGCTCCACACACACTTCAAGAGTAGGTTCTACAATTTTGGAATGCGAGCTTCGGTTACTCCATCAAACACGTAACAGATAAATGATTAAAAAACAACAACAACACTTACCCAGCCTTGCACGAGCAATGAGGATGGTTGGTTGATCTTCTGCTTAGCAGCGTCAAGATGGAAATAAAGTCGATACATAATGTGCGGCGCATTGATCTGAAGCACCGAGCTGTCACCTCCACCGTTTAATCCGCTTGCTAATAGATCTTAATTTCGTCTAAATAACATGAATAGTATTTATTCATACCCCTGTCTATCACAGTCTGAGAAATCTTCTCACTGTCTGGCAAAAATGAGACACAAATGATGTCCGGAATACAACGCAACGAATCTGCGTTCATTCGGAAGCCATTTTGGCGCCAGCAACTATAACCACGCGAGATACAGCGAGAAAAGGGGCGTGGCTGTAGAGTGGGTCGCCATTCCATCAATTGACTACTTGCATCGTAAAAAATCCTTCTTTATCCTTTCACCAATGTTCTCAAAATCCATTATCCTCAAAACTCTACTCGCAAATGACGTCACGTTGTTGATGACGTCACAGATTGGCCATTCCATGAATCGAGTATTTGGGGAGGCGCTCTCGAGTGTACGACCTTAAAAAACCACTTTCTCTTCAAGCCTCGATTCTGAAAATTTGATACATTCAATCGGACCTAACTTCCAGTTAGTGTGCAAAATGTCAAGGAAATCCGTCCAGTAGTTTTTGAGATATCAGCCGTGGAGTCGGGACAGACAGACAGACACACAGATAAAGTCTGTAGGACCTCCAGTAAACCTGGAGGGATAATAATAATAATAATAATAATAATAATAATAATAATAATAATAATAATAATAATAATAATAATAATAATAATAATAATAATAATAATAGTTTATTCATATGCACATACCTTCCCTTGATAGGGAAGCTCATGGCGTTAACAATACAAAGAATCAACACTCATACAACCACTCAACACCACATTCCTACAAAAACTCACACACTACACACATAAACAATAAACAAAAACTAAGATCCATTAGAACAAATAGAACAAACTATACAATATACACAGCACTTGCAGGCCAGGTCAAGTAAGGCGAAGCAGCTCAGCGGGAAAGGCGGATTGGAAGAGGTAGGTCTTTAGAGCACTTTTGAACTGGGGCAGAGTGTCAGAATGACGGACTGGGAGAGGGAGACTATTCCAGGTTACAGGTCCAATATAGGAGAAGGCACGCTGTCCTTGAGTTTTCTTATTACTGCGGAGGACCTTAAGCATTCTAGAGTCAGCAGCTGAGCGTAGAGATCTAGAGGGCGTGTAGATGGGGAGCCAGTGAAGTGTATGTAGGAGTGATGATACATGGGTACCCTTGGGACATCGAAAAACTAGCCTAGCAGAACAATTCAGAACTTTCTGGAGTTTGTTATGCAGAGTGTCGGGGTGCCAGCGAGAAGAGTTTCCATAGTCGAGACGAGACAGAACAAGTGATTTGATGAGCGTTTTGGTGGCCTGCTGAGAAAGATAATGACGAATGGTACTAATTTTCCTTAGCTCATAATATGCTAACTGACAGACTTTGTTGACATGAGATCTCATTGACAGATCATCGTCAAACATGACGCCTAAATTTCTAACAGACTGAGAGAAGACGATGTCACTGTGTCCAGTGGTTAGTTTGAGGGGCTGATCCGATTTGCCTCCGCCGCCCACAAGGAGTGCTTCAGATTTTGAGTCATTGAGTTGAAGCTTGTTCCGGGTCATCCGCCGCTTCACGTCAGAGATACAGTGTTCGCTGGTAGAAAGAAGAGAGTGGATTTGACTGGGATGGGAGGAGTTGTAGAGCTGGGTATCATCATCAAATTCACTGTGAGAGACTGAATGACTATCAATTACATTGGAGAGTGGTTGTGTGTACAGTAGAAACAGCAGAGGACCCAGAACAGAGCTCTGAGGGACTCCGTACTTGAGAGGTGTAGGATCAGAAGCAAAACCCGAGATCGAAACAGACAGTCTACGTCCTGAGAGATATGAATGCAGGAAAGAGAGTGCTAAGTTCCCAATGCCAAAAACGTTTCTAAGACGGGTGAGAAGAATTCCATGGTCTATTGTGTCGAACGTGGCACTCACGTCCAACAGAGTAAGAAGAGAAACTTTGGAATTGTCAGAAGCAACGAAAAAGATAGTTTAGAACACGAAGCAGAGCTGTTTCGGTGGAATGATGAGCACGGTACGCGGATTGAAAACGGGCCAAAAGGTCATACTGGGACACGTGCTCCAGCAGCTGCTGCAAAGCTAACTTCTCTAACAATTTTGACAGTAAAGAAAGATTGGAGACTGGCCTATAATTACGCTGAATGAATCGTTGTCGGCAAGATTTTAGGACACTGTACCCCAGTTTTGAAATCTCGGTCTTACAGTCACGTGACTCGCACGCCCGAGG
>JAWQFJ010023117.1:0-2500 GCA_034096865.1 Theodoxus fluviatilis | reverse complement strand
TCAATGTGCCAGTCAATCAGTCGACAGTCCTTCAGTCAGTCCGACAATTTGTCAATCGACCCTTTTATTTGTCTATCTGTCCGTGAGTCAGTGCTTCTGTGCGTCCTCCGCCAGCGAGCCAGCGTGCCAGATAGCCAGCCAGCCAATCATTCAGCCAGCCAGCCAGTCAGACATCCAGACAGCCAGACAGCCAGTCATTTAGCCAGACATCCAGACATTCAGTTAGTCAGTATGTCAGTCAGGCATTTCGCCAGCCAGCCAGCCAATCAGTCAGCCAGCCAGACAGCCAGACAGCCAGACAGTCAGTCAGTCAGTTGGTCACTCAGTCGGTTAATTAATCAGCCACTATCTTCAGGGTGTCAGTCTGTTATTCGGTCAGTCGTGTGTTAGCATGTTGGTTTCTCTTTTTAAGATAGTCCATCAGTCAATGTGCCAGTCAATCAGTCGACAGTCCTTCAGTCAGTCCGACAATTTGTCAATCGACCCTTTTATTTGTCTGTCTGTCCGTGAGTCAGTGCTTCTGTGCGTCCTCCGCCAGCGAGCCATCGTGCCAGATAGCCAGCCAGCCAATCAGTCAGCCAGCCAGCCAATCAGCCAGCCAGCCAGTCAGTCAGACAGCCAGACAGTCAGAGAGCCAGACAGTCAGTTAGCCAGCCAGTCAGACAGTCAGACAGCCAGACAGTCAGTCAGCCAGCCAGTCAGTCAGACAGCCAGACAGCCAGACAGCCAGACATTCAGTTAGTCAGTATGTCAGTCAGTCATTTCGCCAGCCAGCCAGCCAGTCAGCCAGCCAGCCAGCCAGTCAATCAGCCAGCCAATCAGCCAGCCATTCAGTTAGTCAGTCAGTCAGTCAGTCGGTCAGTCAGGCAGTCAGTCAGTCAGTCAATCCGCCAGTCAGTCAGTAAGCCAGCCAGCGAACGAGCCAGCCAGCCATTCAGTTGGTCAGTCAGTCAGTCAGTCAATCCGCCAACCAGTCAATCAATCTGTCAGTCAGTCAGTGAGCCATCCAGTCAACAAGCCAGTCAGTCAGCCAGCTAGCCATTCAGTCAGTCAGTTGATTTGTTGTTAAATGGTTATTTATGTGAGTCGATCGGTACGTCATCGACATAAAAAACACAACTTTATCAAGCCTGAGAAAGAGCGTTTCGCGCGAAAATCCACCAGGAAGTACATGTAAAGCCAACGGAATTCCAGCACAGACTTTTTGCAGTGTAAATAAAACCACATCTCGCTTACCGGAGGTTCATTCACACGAGTCGAACTCCATTTTTATCAGCGTCAGGCTACGGTAGCCTGCCAATGCACTTTCTCTTGTGACACTACTGTTTTGGTACCAGGTTGAGTGACATGGGGAACCAGGGAAGTTCCGGCAAATTAGGGGGTGGGACTGGGGGGGTTGGGGGTTGGGGGGAGTGGTAAGGGTTGGAGAGGTGGGTGGTGGGTTGGTAGGGTGGCGGGATGGGGGTGTGGTTGTGAGGGTGGTTGTGGTGTGGTGAGGATTAAGGTTGGGGTGGTGTGGGGGGAGGGAGGGGGAGATATGTTTACCGATGGTCAATTCTCGACAGCGGAAGGCCCGTCAATCAGAGGGATTCTGCACGCCTGAATGGAGCATCGATTCCTGGGCCCTGAATAGTCCGGCAGCTATAGAGCAACCGTGTTCTGTCTGCCGACCTGTCACCTGCGCCTGGACACGTCACGGCGGCTGGAGAGAGAGTTTGATGGATCGCTGCTGCCTTTCCGGCGCGGATCTCTGGACTGGAGGCCATGCGGCGTGAAGAGACTGTGGAAGTAGTGGAGATGGGACGAGGAGCTCGGGGGGGGGGGGGATGGGAGAGAGGGGTGGGAGTGGGTGGGTGTGACGATAAGGAAAGAGTCGATCGTGACTTCTAGACTGGTAAGAAATGAAGGTGTGCTAAAATGACCAGAATAAAAAAGAAAGAAAAGGAAAAGGAAGTGGCAGGGTCGGACGCAGTGAACAGGGAGGGAAAAAATATGTGACGAGTGTGCGCAGTGGCCAAGAGAAGCTTGAAAAAGAGTTGTACACTCGTCACCTGGTATTAATATTTCAAGAACATGGTTCACAACGAGGATGCATGTGAGTGTACGAAAAAAAGAGTAATGGAGTTAAGCTACATACAAACTGGAATAATAAGGGGAATATACATATGCCCTACCCCAAACAGTCTCAACCTTTTACAAACAGTTGGCACGAAAAGTGAAGTAATCCCCTTTTGGTTTAGAATATTTAATAAAATGATATATCTTGTGGTGTGAGCAAGGCTTACGCCCGGTGTGCCAAACAATGGTAGTAAAATTACGTGTTGTTGTTTTGTGGTGCATGATACGGACATGAGGTATTGGAGACATCAGTTGTCCTGATATTGTGAGAAATTAGACAACCAAGAGAGCACGCACATGGACACACACACACACACACACACACACACACACACACACACACACACACACACACTCACTCACTCACTCACTCACTCACTCA